>NW_026487502.1:0-12811 GCF_026875155.1 Cherax quadricarinatus | reverse complement strand
CCCCCTTTGGGGGGGCCCTTTGGTTTTCCCCCCCAAAAAGGGGTTTTTTTTAAAAAAATGGGGGTTTCCCCCCTTTTTTAAAAAAAGGGGGTTCCGGGGGGAAAACCTTAAGGGGGGGGGGGGGGGGGGGGGGGGGGGGGGGGGTGGGGGGGTGGGGGAAAAAAAAAAAAAAAAAAAAAAAAAAAAAATTTAAAAAAAAAAAAAAAAAAAAAAAAAAAAAAAAAAAAAAAAAAAAAAAAAAAAAGGGGGGGGGGGGGGGGGGGGGGCCAAAAAAAGGGGTACTGGGGGGGGGGGGGGGGGGGAAAAAAAGGGGGGGGTTTTCCCCAAAAAAAACCCCCCCCCCAAAAAAAAAACCCCCCAAACCCCAAAAAAGGGGGGTTTTTTTTGGGGTTTTTTTGGGGGTTTGCCCCCCTTTTTTTTTGGGGTTTTTCCCTTTTTGGGGAAGGCCCCCCCCCGGAAAAAGGGCCCTTTTTCCCCAACGGGATTTTTTTTTTTCCCCCCCCCCCCCCCGGGGGGGGAAAAAATTTTTTTTTTAAAAAAAAAAAAAGGGAACCCCCAAAAAAATTCCCAAAAAAAAAAAAAAAAAAACCCCCCCAAAAAACCCCGGGGCCGGGGGGGAAAAAAAAAAAAGGGGGGGGGCCCCCCCCCCCCCCCAAAAAATTTTCCCCCCCCCCTTTTTTTAAAAAAACCCCCCCCCCGGGGGGTTGGGGGGGGGGGGGGAAAAACCCCCTTTTTTTCCCCCCCGGGGGCCGGTTCACAGACAGGGCCGGGGGGGGTTCCCCCGGAACCCCCGGAAACCCCAGGTCCAGGTATACTATGTTGGTCCAGTGGGGGGGGCCCCAAACATAGTTCTTATCGCCTGATTTTGTCGACCCCAAACCCTTTGCCTGCCCCTTTCGGGGAAAGAAAGCTTAAAGCCGGGCAAACCCTAAGGGCAAAGACCAAACGTATAGCTTGATATATACAAACGAAGTAAAAATCTTTGCTTTCCCCTCACGGGGGCCTCGCATGGCTCTCAGGCTTGAAATCTAGTAAAGCACGTGACCTGACAAACTCCCGGCCCTTTTTTGGGAAAAGGCAGCTTTTTTTCAAAAGTAGATTCCCCAAATAAGGGAGGGGCCCCGGGGTTTTTTTTTTTTTCCCCTCAAATTCCCATATCCCTTTAATACGTAAACTAAATTCACAGGATCTGGGCCCTTTAACATCATTGCCCAAAAGATTTTTTTTGGCCAGATCTTGAGGGCCCAGTTCCTTTTCAAACTGGGGTAATTAGGGCCCCCAAAACTTCTGACCCGTCGTTTTAAATTGGCCCTTTCCCCCTTTAAATACAAGTCAAGATCATCAACATAGCTGAGGAGCTGTGTACCACTATGAAAGGGAAGGCACACAAGTTCATGCATAAGGATGTTAAACAGGGTAGGACTGAGAACACCTCCTTGTGGCGTGCCGTTTTCCAGGTTTTAAAAAGGAAGAGTATTTGTCCCTGAAAGTTTGGACACAGGCCTGCCTGCCCCAAGGTAAGACTCTATCCAGGCCAGGAGGCGTCCTTCGATTCCCTTCCGAGCTAGTATTGCCAGAATTGCTGTAGGGCTGGCTAGCTCAAATGCCTTCTCAAGGTCGAGGTAACGACGATACTAGGTTTTTGTTACTATCAGCAATCTGGCTTAGTAGAATGGTTATGCACTCTGCTGTACCCACTCCTTTGGTGAACCAAATATGTGATGATGAGAGGGTCCAAGTTCCCATAGGAGGCGGTTTAACACCATCCTCTCCCAGTCTTGGCTAAACAGCTGGTCAGCGATAGGGGTCTCATACTGCCGGGGTCCTTGGGCCTTGGAATTGGTACAATGGTACTTTCTTCCAAGCTGCTGGGAGTGCCCCCGGCCCTCCACGACTTGTTAATGACGTCTAGTATGGCCTCCCATCCACTCTGCCCAGCCCGTGCAATCATGGAGTACGTCACACCATCGATGCCCGGGGCAGTGTCTCCTGTGTTCTTATTGGCATGTCGGAGTTCCAAGTCCGTGAGGTCTTCATCAGTCACAATCTTCCCCAACTCACATGCAGCTTGTATCGTAACGGTTGTTTGTGGCAGAAGATCGTCTGTAAAATTCCCCGAATGTCCTGTGGGAGCTGATTGGGGGCTCCCCCGGAAGCGGAAAGCTCTACTAGTTTCTCAGCTTCCTGGGATGGGTTCGGGTGTGCGGTGGCCTCGGCTTGCTCTTGCCAGTTGCTGTGTTGAGCTTGCTCCATATCTCAGATAAGGTGGTGTGATGCCCGAATGTTGAGCACCAACTCCACCATTTCTCAGTTTTTACTCTGGGAGAGAACTCTGCGGGGATGCTGCACAATGGCTCTGAGAGTATTCCTGTTCTCTGCCGTAGGGTTACCCTGTAAAACTTCCTAAAAGAGTTGATGCGGGGGTTTCTGCTCCCGCACCTCGTCTTTGTAGAACCACCAGTTCCTCTTTTGTGAGTGCGTCCTGTGGACTTCTTTGAATTGCGCACTCTGCTGCCCTGGATGAGAACAGTGATTACTCCTGTTCAGCCATATCAAAAGTCTTCAGATAGAGAGTATGTGGACCATCAGTCATGAAGATAAACCTGGAACACCTTCCAGTTGGCCCTCTTTACGTCCCTCTAGGAGGCAGGGACAACTGTGGGAGGCCTGTTGATGTTGAAGTTGGGGATCACTGCAAAGTGGTCACTGACAAGGTGAGGATGAGTTTCCCATGTGGCTCCTGCTGCGAGTTGTCTTGAAACCCCAAGGTAAGGTCGAGGCAGCCACCCAACAGGTGTGTGGGGTCCCCCATTGTTTAGCAACTTTTCCTCTGGAATATCGTGTAGGAGCATTGATATTGTCTGCCAGCAGCATTAGTTTGCTGAGTGAGAGTGTTTGCATTGGGTGATGTGCGTTGAAATCTCCACCCACAAAATACACTCAGTGTGTGCTAGCGCGAGGACTCTGCAATGTCTAGGGTGTGTCTTGGATTCTTGTAGATGTTATTTGATGGTAATGGGCGCCCCAGGTAGTGTGCAAGGATGGCCTCTACCTCGACATCAGAGGTATATATAGGCTCAGAGTGAGGTGCAATACTAGTGGTAGTATAGTAGTGACATAAGTTGTATAGTAGTAGTAGTAGTAATACAATATGTTGGACATTTTAAATTGCACCTGAGTGCTACCTGACGAATGTGGAGTCTACTACTGGGAACGTCACGACGAAAGACATTAAGGAAGGTAAGAATATTGTTGTTGGGGATAGCCAAGTTAGGTATATGGATGGGCTTTTTTGCTTGAAGGACAGGAGTAGGAGACAGAGAGTTTGCTTTCCTGGGGCTGGGGGGGAGGTTTATTGTTAGCCATCTGGATGACATCATAAGGTAATGGGAGCAATCCTATTTATCTGTCTCAGTGCTGGAGGCAACGATGTTGGCAGACGTAGGAGTGAAGACCTATTAGCGGTATAGGTCAGCAATAGAAAAAATTAGGAGTAAGGGGGGGAAACCCCTGTCATATGTGGTATTTTGCAAAGGAGAGGATTTTGGAAATGAATGGTTGTCCAGGGCAATTGGGGGTCATTGCTGGCGGGACAAATACCTGTAAGGAAAATGTGGTAACATTCATTGACAACTGGGACCTCTTCTATGGCAGAAATGACATGTATGCCAGGATGGGGTTCACTTATCTAGGTCTGGGGTGTAGCACTGGCAACTGCAGTGGAGGGAGCAATTAGGACTTAAACAAAGGAATGGTTAGTGGTAGGGGTTTTTTGGCAGGAAAACAGTGAAGTCCCAGTGTAAAATATTACGATTTTCTAGGGGAACTAGAAAATAAGCAGAACGGGTAGTTAATTGAAAAGTCAGGGACTTTGGGTGATAAGGACAGTAATAGGTTTATTTAGAAAAACAGAAATGAGCAGGAAGGGTAAAGAGAAAGGAGAGTCTTTCAATGTTTATTATGCTAATTGCCGTAGTGCTAAGAATAAGATGGACGAGTTGAGATTAGTTGCTAGGGGCAGGTAACATTTATGTATTTGCCTTAACTGAGACGTGTTTAATTCAAAAAGTCGGGACATGCCTGCAGAATGCCATATTCGGGTTTTAAATTGTTCCAAGTAGAAAGAAGTATCGAGAAGGGGGGGGGGTGGCTTTGTATGTCCGAGATCGCTTGAACTGTTGCATAAAAACGGTATTAAGTCTGAAGTAACACATACAGAGTCTGTTTGGATAGAATTTTCAGAGGGCATGAAAAACTGATTTTAGGAGTGATATACCTCCCCCAAACTTAGATAGGGACCAAGGGAGACTACTATGGGAGGAAAACTGTTAAGGCCACAAGGCACGATAATGTAGTAATTCTGGAGACTTTTAAATTTAGTCATATTGATTGGAATTTCTTTACTGGGAATTTAGAATCATAAAAGACTTCTTTGAAGTAGTTCAGGATTGTTTTTTTGAAGCAGTTTGTGACAGAACCTACAAGGGGAAATAACCTGCTTGACTTAGTTATGGCAAACAATGAATCCCTTGTTAATAATTCAGAATTTCAGAGGAACTGGGTGCTAGTGACCACAAATCAATTACATTTAGCATTGAATGGAAGTACATAGTAGCGATAACTCAGTAACGTCCCAGATTTTCGCTTAGCAGAATTACATGGGCTTAGAGAACACTTATCATCTGTTGACTGGGGTAACGAAGAGAGCTATCAATATGACAGTTTTCTGAACACTATACATGCTGCTCAAAGAACGTTTATCCCATATAAAGAAATTAGATCAAATAGAAATGACCGAAAATGGATGAATAATAGGCTCAAATATCTACTAGGGCATAAGAAAGGAATTTATAGGCGTATCAAAAGAGGTGAGGGTCATCTTATGAATCAGTATATTGACATTAAGAGGGACATTAAAAAGGGGGTAAGAAAAGCTAAAAGGGACTATCAAATTAAAGTTGCTAGGGATTCTAAAACTAACCCAAAAAGTTTTTTCCAGGTCTATAGAACAAAAGTTAGAGATAAGATAGGTCCCCTTAAAAATAACTATTGGCACCTTACTGACAAAGAGAATGAAATGTGCTCGATTTTAAATAATTATTTTCTCTCAGTTTTTACACAGGAAGACACTAACAATATTCCAGTAATTAATTTTTATAGTGGGCTAGAAGAAGATAAATTATGTAACATCACAGTCACCGGGTCCTGATGAGGTTTTTTCAAGGGTTCTTAAGGAATGCAAAATGGAACTCTGTGAACCATTAACTAAAAATTTTTAATTTATCTCTTTAAACAGGGGTAGTGTCTGATATGTGGAAGATGGCTAATGTAATTCCTAATTTAAAACAGGGGACAAGTCGTTACCGTCAAATTTCCGCCAATAAGCCTGACCTCAATTGTAGGCAAATTACTAGAGTCAAATTATAGCTGAGATTATAAAGGCCATCTCGATAAGCATAGCTTGATTAATGATACTCAGCATGGTTCCAAGAGGCCGTCTTGTCTAACTAATTTATTAACTTTCTTCAGTAAAGCTTTTGAGGCTGTTGACCACGATAAAAAATTTTGGGATATTTTTTACTTAGATTTTAGTAAGGCTTTTGATAGAGTTCCGCACCATAGACTGTTAAAGAAAGTGGCAGCTCATGGCAGGGGGGGGAAAAGTGTTTCTCGTGGATCGAGTAAATGGCTCACTGACAGGAAGCAGAGAGTGTCCATAAATGGGGTTAAATCCGAGTGGGGACTGTAACAAGTGCGTTCACAGGGATCAGTCTTGGGCCCGTTGTTGTTTATAATATATATCAATGTCTTGATGAGGGAAATTTACTAGTGATATGAGCAAATTCGCCGGTGACACAAAGATAGTAGGATAATTGATTCAAACGTAATGTTTGGGAACTTCAGGAGGATTTAAGAAAACTCTATTCTTGGTCAAAAAGTGGCAGATGCAGTTCAATGTAGATAAATGCGGGTTCTGAAGCTTGGGAGTGCCCATAACCCTAATACTTATAAGTTAAATGATGTAGAACTTAGCCATTACAGATTGCGAAAAGGACTTGGGGGTTATGGTGAACAGCAACCTTAAAACCAAGACAGTAATGCCTAAGCGTACGTAATAAGGCAAATAGATTCCCTGGGATTTATATCAAGAAGTGTAAGCAACAGAAGTCCAGAGGCCCATACTGCAGCTTTATACATCATTTGTAAGGCCTCACCTAATTATGCAGCTCAGTTCTGGTCTCCATATTACAGAATGGACATAAATTCGTTAGAAAACATTCAGCGTAGGATGACTAAATTAATACATAGCATTAGAAATCTTCCTTATGAAGAAAGATTTTAAGACTTTAAGTTACATTCACTTGTTAAAACGAAGAATGAGAGGAGACCTGATCGATGTTATAAGTGGAAATAGGGGTTAATAAAGGGATATTTCAAGGTCTTGAGGATCTCTCCAAGAGAGAGCCCGCAGTAATGGATTTAAATTAGATAAGTTTAGATTTAGAAAGGACATAGGAAAGTATTGGTTTGGAAATAGGGAAATTTATGAGTGGAACAGTCCCACCTAGTTGGGGTTTTTGAGGCTGGGACTTTGGGTAAATTTCAAATTTAGGGTTGGATAAGTACATGAATGAGGGGGGGTTAGATTTGAGTGGGACTTTCACATCAGAGCTTATTTCTTGGGTGGCATTGAAAATTGGGTTGGGCAAATGTTTATTTTTTAGTGGGATGAATTGTTTAAAAGGACCTGCCTAGAAAGGGCCAACAGGCCTCCTGCAGTGTTCCTCCTTTTCTTATGTTCTTATATTTTCTTATTCTTTTTTCATGCCCAACTGCCCTCAAATGTTTTACTGAAAACGTCATAATTTTGTCAGGCGGGAACGACCTCTCGTCAACCATGCGAGATTCATTTATAAATTTATCTCTTCAAGGTGATTTCTAATAATGCCCACTATAATTAAATTCTAATAACTTCCCCCACTAAAAGATGTCGGGTTTTTATTGGACGAAAATTTGAAGGAGGGGGGCTTATCCCCTGATTTGAATATAGGAACCACTTTAGCCTTTTCCACAACTCTGGCACAACACCGGAAAGGATGGACGCTTTAAAAAACACTCGTTAATGGCTGACTAAGCTCCATCTTGCTTTTCCTTAAGTACCCTGGAAAACACTCTTTCCGGGCCCCGGGGGACTTTTTTTGTTTCATTTTGTCTATCTTTTTTTAAAAAAACCATGCCCCCTCGGGGACAGTAATATTTTTAAATTTTAAAATTTCTCAGGAATTTAAATAATTGTTTAATTACGGGAATCTCTTTTTAAAATTTTCCTGTGTAAAAACTGACAAAAAAATAGTTATTAGAAAAAGAACACTTTTTCCAGTTCGTTGCCCTGTCAGCTGTCCTTTTCCCAGTTTTCAAAAGGTTTCCACTTTTTCCTTCACCTTCGCCCCATACCTTAAAAAACCCCCCTTTGATTAGTCTTTGTTTTCTTTAAAAACTCAAATTTTCAAAAGCCCACTTTAGCCTTTCAAATCCCCTTTTTTTATTTCTCTTTTAACTGAACATTTTTGGTCAAAAGGGTTTAACCCTCCCTTCTGTTTCGCTTATAAATTCCCCTTTTTTCCCCTAAAAAGATGCTTTAGCCTCCTTTTAAACCCCAATTTGGTATGGGTTTTTATTAGACCTAATTTTTTCTCGGGGAAATGTTTAAACTCGGGGCACGTGAAACATTATTAAAAAAAAATTTCATAAATGCAGTTTCCCTTTCCAAAATCAAAAAGAAAGATCATAAATAAAATCTTTGCTAGATAACCCAATCAAAGATTTGACAGGTTTTTCCCTAAGTCCATTATAATGGGCAAAACCCGAAAATCTTTGGTTTTTTTACCGAATTGTCAATTCTTGCATTCCCATTAAAATTCTAAAAAGTGATGGACCCTGTGATCATTTGCCCCAAAAGCTTTTCAGTGATCTCCAGATTTTTTTCGAGTTTTTTCCTTATTTGACAAGACTGGGTCTAAAAATTTTTTCCCCGGGTTGGCTCGGGTTACACACTTTTTTAGAAAACAGCCCCGAACTTTTTTCCATAAAGTCACTGGTTTCTAGATTACCTGTCAAAAAAACCCAGCCCAATTTGACTAAAGTTAATCCCCTACTATGATTTATGTTATTTTTCCCCAGAACCCTAAAAATTTTTCGTCCCAAAGAAGTCTCCCTCTATCGTAAACCCCAAAGCCGGGGAGGTGGGTAAAAGGGCACCTAGAATTTTTTTTTTGCCCCTTTCCTCAACTCTACCCCCAAACAGTTTCGTTCCCTTGTTCCATTTTTTTTAAAACCTGTTTTTATGCAACAATTAATTTTTTCCCGAACATAAAAGGGCAACCCCTTTTCCCCCCCCCCATTACATCGCCCACATGGAACAACTTAAACCCTTAAATTTTTCCACTCAGCAAATCAACCCGACCCCTTTAAACCCATACCACGTTTTCATTTTAATGCAATAAATATCAAAGTTCCCAGCAAAATGCAACCCAAACGTATTCTTAATTTTTTTCTTGCATTTCGACTGTTACCCTAAAAAAACCGTAAAATTTTTTTTCTTCTGCACATTTTTTTCCCATGCATCTTTTTTTTACAAAATTTTTCGAAATTATCTTTAAACCCAAGTTACTCCATGACATTTTACAAATTAATATTCTTAATATCAAGCATAAGTCCATATATCCAAATTCTTTATTATCTTTTCCCAAACCCAAAAAAACCTCAAACCCTAATCCTTTTTTAAAGTCCTAACAACCCCCTCAACTGAGCTAGCAAGAAAACCCACCCCGCCCGGGAAAGTAACCCCCACCCCTGGCAACATGTCTTTTTCGGCCATAAAAAGTTGCCCCAGTTGTCAATGAATGGATTTGCAATACCCTTTACAGTTTTTTATCCACCCAAAAACAATTAATCCCAAAATTGCTCTGGACAACCATTCTTCCCAAACCCCCCTCTTTTTGGAAAAAAAATGCCAAAATATAACGGGGGCCCCCCCCCCTTTTTCCTAATTATTCCAAGCGGGTTTTGAACCTTTCTAACTAAACCTCATTTTCCCTAGGGCTTGCCAAAACATATTGCCTCCACACTGAGGCAAATAATAGGATTGATCCCATTAACATCATGAGGTGTCAAGCCGGCTAACAATTTCCTCCATCCCACCCCGGGAAAGCAAACCCAATGCCCTCCCCCCTCCTGTCCTTCAAGCAGAACCCCCTATCCAGTACCTAACTTGGTTACCCCCAAAAAACCCAAAAATATTTTTTACCTTTTTCGGGGTAGTTCGCGTGACGTTTCCCTAAATCGACCCCACATTCGTCGGGGACACAGAGAAAGCATTAATGTTTCCACAACCAAATTTTTCCCCCCAGCATCTTTCTTTTATCCTTTTTTCTACCCTTTTCCCTTTGTAATTTTTTGATCGTCAACTTCGTTTTTCCCGCTGTCCAGCATGTTCCCTGTCCATGGTTTCCCTTTTTGACCTCATACTTCATACCTGGATGTTTCTTGAAAAGTGTAAAGGGGACAGTAAACCAAAAAACAACACTGCTTTAAAATTGGGCCCCTTTTAGGTGAGTCATACCTCATATCTAGATGCACAATTCAGGTCTTAAAAAAAAAACACATTTTAAGTGTAGCTATAAACAAAAGTTTTTATCCGTTCCCGCAGGTGGGGTGTGTTGTGTTTAAAAAAACGAAGAACACATGTGGCGGGGTTCCTGCCCGCCACGCCAACTCCACAAGAGGAAATTTTCAACAGGCCCGGGAAGACACAAACGGCTTCGGGGACCCACGGGAAAATATTTTGGGTGGGTAAGAATTTATCTTGTAAATTTTATTCTGACGTGTTTTTGGGGTTCAGAAACTCTATGTTGCATTTTCATGTAGTGGCCCCTTGTTGTGTTGTAGTTACTGTAGCTCTCAGTAAAAAAATTTTGAATACTATGATGTACAAGTTTATTTAAAGTTACAAATTTTCAAATGAAGAATTTTGAATGTCGAGCGGTTTTGATCACTTGCAGGTTTAAAGACAACCTTCAGGCCCGACTAGCGGAACCCTTTGTTACCGGGCTCAAGGTGGAAACGCTACCAACCTGCAAAGGGGAACAACAAATTCCCGCAATTTGGGGGGGCGTTTAAAGGTGGCCAATGAAGGGAAAAAGTAAAGTTAAATCTGGGTTTCTTATTTTGTTAATTCTTCTCCCCGGGATGTTTGTGTTAAAATGATGTACTATCAGGTAATTAAAAGTTATTTTATAACAACCCTTTCCTAAAATTTTTTAAGATTTGTTTTTTTATAAGAATAAATTTTATCAGTTATTGGGTCTCTCAGTTAAAAAAATTTTTCCCAAAAAAAAAAATAAGATATACTGTTTTGCCCGAGTTGTATACTAAGATTCACTGTTAATTTTATATTTTAAATATCTTTAAAAATTTTCTTTAAACATTGGGTAAGCACTTTCCCGGGGTGGGGAAAAACTAAATTTATCTAGTTAAGTTTGTCTTACTTCTAACTCATTAATAGCTAAACAGATTTAACTTTTTAAATATAGCAGAAAAATGGGTGAAGGGCAAAGTCACTTTATAATAAACTGCTCTCTGGTTTATAATAATACTGACTCTCTGGGTGTATAATAAGCTGAATCTCTGGGTGTAAAAAAATACTGGGCTCTCTGGGTTTATAATAATAAGACTCTCGGGTGTATAATAATACTGACTCTCTGGGGGGTATAATAATACTGACTCCTGGGTTTATAATAATACGACTTTTCTGGGGTTTTTAATAAAAACTGACCCCTTTTGGGCTATTTAAAAATAAACTTACCCCCTGGGGGTATAATAAAACTTTACACCTGGGTGTATAATAATAAATGACTCTGGGTGTATAATAATACTGACCTTTTCCCGGGTGTATAATAATACTGAATCTCGGGTTTATAAAAAATACTGAAATCTCCCGGGGTTTTTAATAATACTGACTCTCCCGGGTTTTTTAAAAAAACTTTACTCTCCCCGGGTTTTTTTTAAAAAACTGACTCTCTGGGTGTATAATAATACTGACTCTCTGGGGGTTTTAATAATACTGAAATCTCTGGGGTTTAAAATAATACTGAAAATCCTGGGTTAATTAAAAATACTGACCCCTCTGGGTTTATAATTAAAACTGACTCTTCCCGGGGTTTAAAAAATTCGGCTCTCCGGGTGAAAAATAATACTGACTCTCTGGTTTATAAAAATACTGACTCTCCCGGGTTTTTTTAATAATACTGACTCTCTGGGTTTTTTAATAAAAACTGACTTTTCTGGGGATAATAATACTGACTCTCTGGGATATAATAAACTGACTCTCTGGGTTTATAATAAACTGATCTCTGGGTATAATAATACTGACTCTCTGGGCTATAATAATACTGACTCTCGGTTTTTTTAATAATACGACTCTCGGGTTATAATAAAAACCCGCTCTCTGGGGGCATAATAATAAATGACTCCCGGGTTTTTTAAAATACTTACTCTCTGGGGGTATAATAATACTGACCCCTCTGGGTTTAAAAATAATAAAAACTGACTCTCTGGGGTTTTTAATAATACTGTCCCCCCCTGGGTCTATAAAGGTTTTTTTCCCCTTCACCTGAAACACTTAATGGGACCTGATAAAAATCCCCTTTAAGCAAGTCGAGTTTGATGACACTTAGTTCATCCAGTAATATCCACATTACTATCCATGTGTAGAAGTGGGAAGGTGTTTGGCTGTGTGAGGTTGTTAACCTTCCTATAATCTGCACACATCAACACTCTGTCCTCCAACTTCTTCTCTATATACAAGACAATGTTCATTGGAGTTGTGGAATCCCCCGCCCCCCCTCCTAAACAGTTTTTTTACTTAGAAAATTGATCTGGTTGTAGCTGGAGTTTCTCTGGACGAGTCATATAAAAAGATAATTTAATGTGTTTAGCGTTACCAATATACTCATCTTGAAAAGACAACATTACATATTATAAGGGAATCTGAAAATATGTGTAGTTTTGAAGCAGTGTTGTTATATCAGTGTTGTGCAGCTTAGATAGTCCAGACATCAATGATCATTGATGATGTAATAACTGTAAAATAAACTGCCATATATGTATTCCACTGATGTCTTGTTACACGTCTGGCTCATCAACCTGGAAAGTCATCCAGAGAAACAACCACATAAATGTGGACGGACGTTTTCCTCCTCCACTTAACAGGTCCTAAATAATGAGAATTTAAGGTTATGATCAGGTACCAGTTCCTGAACTTTATCTCCTGCTCTGAATGAACCTACTTTGATTGATTATATCTATCTATCTTTTCATGTTTTTTTTTTTAAGATTTTCTAAGGCTAGTTGACTAACGAGTTGGAACATAACATTAAATTCGTTCTGAGCTGCGCTCTTAAGCTTAACCTAAGCAGCACTAGAAGGTGTTTAGTACTATATGGATGAATAATATTGTGCCTTTTTGTTATTTATGGATGAATAACATTTCAAGGAAGCTGTAGCTAATAGACTCCTGTAAATTTTCTCATATAGTGAAGAGAAGCAAGAGCACTAAGATCTCAGCACAATCTGTAGAAAAATATAGACAATGAGTTCTCGTCATGGTCTTGATGGTTTGGTTGAAACCCCTGGCCTGGAAAAATGCTCACACAACATTTTGAGGTGACACCAGTGATACCAAAGAAGGGTTTGTATAATTTGATCCAGTATAATCAAACAATTTTCTCCCCCAGCTAGCGTTTTTACCACC
>NW_026487494.1:0-76925 GCF_026875155.1 Cherax quadricarinatus | reverse complement strand
GTTATATAAAGCAAAATAAAGTAAAAAAATATAAGGGATAAATTAAGTAAGTAAACAAATTTTTTAATGGACAGATAGTCACATAATATAATATTGATTTGGGAGTAAGATCTGATTTGTAATATAAAGAAGTTGAGCAATTAATTGTGCAATAAAAAGTAAAAAAAATTATGGGTAGTTGGTACTAGCTAACAAAAGATAGTTTTGGGACTCACACAATGAATTGGAATATACACTAATTGCACACACAATATAAAAGGGACTAAAAAAAGTAGTGGTAAAAAAAAATTAAATGGACAGTACAACCATGAATAACATTAAATTTTGAAGTAAGATTGACTTGTAACACAAAATATGAGCAATTAATAGCAATTAAAAAGAAGTAAAAAGTATCTGGGGTAGCCGGTATTTTAACTAGTAAAAGAAAAAATAATAATGCTCAATAATGTAATAGTAACGTACACTTTATAACGTACCTATATGCACCAAAATGTATATCTGTGTTAAGGACACCTATCTAATCTGTTAAGAAATGTCAAGCTTCTCTAAGGAAGGTAAAGAAATCATGTTCATTTGAGATGGTATATTGTTGTCCTGTTGATGTTTTCCTTACTAGTTTTTTTCCCATCTCGAGTGAAACTTTGATAAAATTTTGTTTTCCTGTTTAAGTTTTCTCAACCTGAACAGAAGGTTTTACATTACCTGTATTGAAGTTTTGGTGATGGCATCGGGGAAGTTTAGGGAGAGGAGATTGGGAGTTGGAAGGGGATTCCCCCCTCCATAAGGACTTCAGATATCAAAGCCCTCTCTGGGGTTACTTCCATTCTCTGTCTTTTAATCCACTAGGACCGCTTGAGAGTCACGGGACCCCTGTCTCACAAAATAACTGTCCACGTCCTCTGTTTCTGACAAGCTCAACAAGTTTCACACCACTCTCATACTTCTGTATTATTTCCTTCTTCACACCTATAGTGTTTCTCACTTTTTTTTTACCACAGGGGTACCACTAGCAAGTTTCTTTGGGCCCATGGTAGCTTATTTCAGTCCCCAAGCACTAAAAAACAATGAAATTTAAACGTAAAATGTTGAATGAGAGCGCAGGTTGGTGTTCACTCAAGCATCAACAAAGCCAGACTGGCTCAAGGCGCCTGTGTGGGAACGCAGACAGAGGGGCTGGCGGACAAAGGGCCGTACCCGGGGGTTCAAAAATAGGGGCGAGTTCAATAACAGGGCCAAAGCTGGTTCGAAAAAAGCGGTCGATTTTCGAAGAGTTCGATAACGATACGTTCGAAAAATTTTAGGTTCCACTGTATTACTACGTATTATGTAAATTTTTATTATTATTATTATTAACCCTTTGAGGGTTTTGGTCGTACTAGTACGTTTTACGCGTAGGGGGTTTTTGACGTACTAGTACTCATAAATTCAGCGGCCTCAAATCTATGGGAAAAACTGGTAGGCCTTCATGTGAAAGAATGGGTCTATGTGGTCAGTGTGCACAGTCTAAAAAAAATCCTGCAGCACACAGTGCATAATGAGAAAAAAAAAACTTTGACCATTTTTTTTTAATAAATCAGCGACTTTGCAGTGTATTTTCGTAGGGTTATTTATTGTTGTATTCTAGTTTACTGGTCTCATTTTATAGAATGGAAGACATATTACAGAAATTGAGATGATTTTGACTGGTTTTACATGAAAGGTGCCTTGAAATTGAGCTAAAAGTAGCAGAAATGTTCGATTTTACCAAACTTCAAAAGTAAACAAATCGTGCCAAGCGTGCAATACACTTTTCAACTGGTGAGTCTAATATTCTTTTACAAGTGCACCAATAATATCTGTACCATTTTTTACACTAATGCAGTAGTCTGCATAACAGTAAATTTTTATATTTTTTGTGAGAATAAAAATTCAAAGTGGAAACAAAAGGGTATAAGAGGGCCCTTGAGACTTGACTAATGACTAGAGGAAATGTCATTTTAGTGCCAGGAATGTCTTTCTTGTTTATTCTGGACCCTATTCGGAAATTGGCACTTTTGAAATTTGTGTGAAATTGGCAAAATTGCTAAATTCTGACCACTGTACTGGATAGTTGAATTTAAAATGGTGGTTTCTTGCACCCATTTCGATAGAAAAAATGGAGTTCTAGCGAAATAATTTATGTTTTTTGTCGACTAGTACAGTGAAATTGGCCGAAAATGGGCTCAAAGTGGGCAAAATCGCCAATTGTAAATATCGCCGAGACCGCTAACTTTGCGAGAGCATAATTCCATAAGTTTTCTATCAAATTTCAAAAATTTTGGTGTCTTATGATCGGGGAAAGATTCTCTATCTTTTCATAAGAGAAAATAATTATTTTTTTTTAAATTTGGCCGACCCTGAGAACGGTTTCGGAGAGGGCCTGTCGACCCTCAAAGGGTTAATTTAGGGAACGAACTCTATACGTACGTATTATGTATTAAATTTTTATTATTATTAATTTTGGAACTGAAATTCTATTATTATTACAATAATTATTATTATTATTTAGTGAACTGATGCTCTATCGTTATAATAATAATAATAATAATAATATAATAATAATAATAATAATAATAATAATAATAGTATTATTATTTATTATTAATTTAGGGAACTGAAGCTCTATCGTTATTAAAATTTAATACAGTAGACCGTCATTTAGCACAAGTTTATTTGGGCACGATTTGGATATTGCAGATTCAAGAATTGCAGCACAATTTTATGCAAACATCATATAATTAATTTAAGACAGTTCAGTTTGTGGGAAGGGAAAAAAAAAAAAATTTTCTTTTGTTCAAGCAGCTTCCTTGTTGTGGAGCAGCCGGAGAGACCTCCCACCATCCCCCATCACTCCCGACCCCACCTCCACCCTCCTAGCGTTCTAAATTTATACGTGTCCAGTCCAGTCTTTCTCTGCTACAAGGCACTGTGTTTGTTTAAAATTTTGTTATGATATTTTAATTACTATATCTTGTATCTGCCAAGCAATCATGACACCCAGTAACCATACCAGTGTTGCTGAAAGTGGCATTAAGAGGTTTTTAAGAAATTAAGTCTTACTTAATTACTAAATTAACAAAGAAACAAAGATATTAGACAAGAGATAACCTGTAGCCATTATGAAGTGTTACTGTGTGCACAGAAAAAGAGGTTAACATGATTTTGTGAGTGAAGATGACTTACCTGAATGACTGACTTACTGAATGAAATGACTTACTGAATGACTGACTTACTGAATGACTGAACTGACTGACTGACTTAAATGACTGACTGACTGAACCCGACTTGACTGACTTATTGAGTGATTTGACTGACTTACTGAGTGACTTGACTGGCTTAATGAATGACTTGACTGACTTACTGAGTGACTTGACTGAATGACTTACTGAGTTACCTGAACTGACTTACTGAGTGACTTGACTGTAAAAAATATTATTATTTTTATTATTATTATTAATTTAGGGAACTGGAGCACAGATCCAATTCCCTAGATCAAGAGCCCCTCACCAGCATCAAGGTTCCTTGATGCTGGTGAGGGGATCTTGATCTAGGAAATTTGGGTCTGTGCTCTAGTTACTTAAATTAATAATAATAATAACAATAATGGGGTATAACCCCTTTCCCGTAACAATTAAATAAAAAAGAGAAGAAAAAAAACTTTATAAAACTTTCTAAATTCTATTATCTACAAAACAAATTTTTTTATTGTGTTTGACACCATGTTTTAATGTGTGGAGAGTGTTGTAAAACACACTGTGTATGACACCTTGTTTGTATGTTGTAAGAGTGTAAAAATCAACGCTGTGTTTGACACGCCAGATGTTGTGTGTGTGAAGCAGTGTTAAAACACCCACTGTGTTATGACCCATGGTTTCAGAGAGTTGCCACAAGCTTGCATGAATTCTAGGAGTATGTTCAAGTGGACTGATATATTTGGTTATATATATTATAGGACAATAGTAATAAACAATTTTTTGTATTGTTTTTTTTGTAAAGCAAGTTTTGGTAAACAACTATATTTTTAATTATGTTTGTGTGCTTATTGTGTTGTATACAACGAGTGTATTTATATGTACATTGAACCTTACTTTGGTTCTTTCACATGCCACGTATGTTTTTGTTATAAAATTTAAATAGTGAAAAAATAGCAACAAAACCTGTCAAATACAAGTAAATCTGAAGAGTTTACCGGGTCCGTGACTACATCTCGCTAGTTGAGCTCGGCAGTCGCCGCTGTGCTTGGCCATACGGCGGAGCTAATTTGTCCTGCGAACCTTCATGCCTCTACTATTCTCGCGTAAGGTGACTGATGGGAATTAGGAAAATTTTTTGTTTTCGGCACTAAAGAACAAACTCCCCCCCCACCAACCACATTTTATAGAAAAATAAATTTTTTTTTTGTTTTCGAATATTTTGCGACAACCAGGGAGCGCAACTCTTCAGGATGGGCCTTAGGACAGTCAAGGGTTAATCTAAATTCAGGTGTGCAGCAAATTCGAAATGGATTGTAAAACCGAGTACAGTGACCCCGCATTACGTTGGCATCTCAGAGACATAACAATTAAATCTGCATACCGATACATTTTATCGCTAAGATTTTACCTCGCATACCCATCTAAAAAAACCCATCTCATCGCTATTCAGTCCGAGACGCGTTGTTATGTGCGGCCTGAGCCGCCTCACATGTTACGCCGGTGGCATTGTTTTACCAGCCAGCCTCCGACGGTAGCATCAAGCTACAATCGAACATTTTCGTATTATTACAGTGTTTTTGGTGATTTTATCTGCAAAATAAGTGACCATCGGCCCCAAGAAGCTTCCAAGTGCCAACCCTACAGGGATTAAGTGTGAGAATTACTACAAGAGATGAAGATAGAGGATCTATTGATAAGTATGAAAGTGGGAGTGCGTGTCTCCGAGCTGGCCAGGTTGTATAAGTCTGAAACCCCAATAACTTCGTACTAATTGTGTCCAACTTAATCGGCAATATCAGGAAGCTGTCTTGACAAAGGTTCCCATCTGTGTTTTTCGACACTCATGATCGATCGCAAGTAGATGTAGATGTTGAGAGACTCTTATTGGTATGGATAAATGAAAAAAAAGACTAGCAGGTGATAGCATCTTCAGTTGGTCATAAGTTGAAAAGCTAGGAAGATTGCACGAGGATTTAATTAAAAAAAAATGCCTATGCAATAGTGAATGATGTGAGTGAATTTTAAGGCCAGCAAAGGTTGGTTTGTGAGATTTTAGATGCGTAAAGTGGCATACATAGTGTGTTAGGCATGGTGGAGGCTGTCCAGTTTCAGACCACAAAGCAGCTGCAATAATATGTGCAGGAATTCAAGGTTGTACATAGACAGTGAAGGATGAAACCTGAAAACAAGTGTTTAATAGTGATGAAACCAGGCCTGTTTTGTAAGAAATTAATCCCATAAGCAGGACCTACGTTATTCAGGAGGAAAGGCACTCCCAGGATCATAAGCCCATGAAGGACTGGACTTACTCTGGTTGATGTGTTCCAATGCTAGTGGTGATTTGCAAAGTGAAGCCTTTTATTAGTGTATCACTCTGAAACTCCCAGTGCGTTCAGGCAAAAAGAATATCCTCAAGGCTAATTTGTGTGTGCTGTGAGGGCAAACAGTAAGGATGGGTCACTAGAGGTATCTTGTATTTCTATGATGGTTTACACCAAGCTTTGCCCCCCAATGTGAAAGATTACCTAACTGAAAAGATATTAGACATTAAGTGCTCTGGTGTTAACAAATGCCACTGGTGCATCCTACAGACGTGGCAGAGCGACTTTATGGGACATGAAATTCATTAACATCAAGTTTTTGCCTCCTAATACCACTCCTCTCTGCAGGCCCTATGGACAGCAGGTTATTGCCAAACTTCAAAAAAACTGTACACAAAAGACTCTGTTCGAATGGTGCTTTGTAGTGACCTCAAACTCAATTGACTAAGAAGAGTTTTGGAGTGGAGAGATCACCTTTAATATCCTCAATTGTGTAAACCTTCTAGGTAAGGCTTGGGAGGGGAGTGTCTAAGGACCTTGAACTCTGCTTGGAAGAAAACTGTGCGGCCAGAATCGTGTAGACCAAAGGGATTTTGAAGGGTTTGGGCTAAACCCTCGGAATCCTGATGCCAGTTGAGGAATCCATTGTGGCATTGGGAAATGTCCTTTGGGGTTGGGAGGTTAGTGGGGGTGATGTGGAAAGAGTGGTGGAGGGGACAATGAAGAACTAACACTTGATGACTGCTAGATCAACTTCAACAGCAAGAGGACCAGACCTCAGGAAAACTGGTTCTCAGAGGAGGGGGAGAGAGAATGGAAGAAGTTGCCGTCTTCAAGATTAAGGAAATGTGTGGAATGTGGTTAAAGTGTAAAACTTTTTTTTGATTGACAATCACCCTAACACAGCTATTGCAAGCGTGCATGGTGGACTATTACACTGACTCTGTTGGAATACCTTTAGGAAAGTCATAAGGAAACAAGAGGGTTTACAGGCCACGAGATGGACAGGATATGTTGTGCGACGAAGCAGTGGACTCTGATAGCTAAAGGATACCTAGTGGCATTTAAAAAGAAGAAGGGAAAGTAACCCCAGAAATGGACTTGGACACCTTAAGTCTAATGGAAGAAGGGACTTCCTCTTCTAAACACTAAGACTCTTTTCCTCCTCCATCCCATCAATCATCAAGAGATCTTCAAATAAAAGTAAGTGTCATGTAAGTGTGCAATGCCTTTTTCAGTGTGGTGTGTTATTAAAATTAATGTTTCATGTGGTAAACATTTTTTTTTTTCATACTTTGGGTGTCTTGCACAGATTAATTTGATTTCCCATTATTTCTTATGGGGAAAATTCATTCGGCATAACTGATTAATTTAGCATAACAATGAATTCTCTCAGGAACGGATTTATATCGTTATGCGCGGAGGTCCACTGTACCAGTGGAACTCGGAATACGAACTTAATCATTCCAGAAGGCCGGTTCGCTGTGCCGATACTGATATGGATTTGTTCACCATAAGGAATAACGTAAAATTAGAATTAATCTTTCAGGGTCGTCCCGTGAATCTACGGCTTAAGTGTGAGTGTGCAAACCGTAGATCTACGTCAAAATTCTTGCCGCCGTCAATTTAGCACGAAAAGTTGGCTCATAGGCCCTCATGTGCTACTCGAGCACGGGTACTCTGCATGGTGGGGGTGCGCCATAAACAAAAAAATTAGGCGCCCGCATAGCATTGATGGGAAGCCCGGATCAAGTTTCCCTTGTTCAACATGCCATACGTCGCTAGTCATCTTCTACTCCCCGGAAATTTGGAAACGCCACCTTCCTCTTTCCTATCTGATAGTGCTGACATGATGTGGAAGTGGAAAATGAAGACGAATTCTACGCTTTGATCAGATAGTGACGAAAAGAATGACCAGAGATATCGATAATAGTTGCAGAAAACCCCTGATGATCCTCAACCTTTCTACCTATGGGTGGGCAACTCGTGACTCACGGTCGGTTTGTCCCTCAAAGCAGAGATAAACTAATATTTTTCGGTGGCAAGGCCTCTGAACTTCAGTAATGATGGATAGTGACGTGGATTGTGTAGATTTGCATTTGCGCTCGAACGATCATTCGAGTAGTAATAGTGAGGAATCATATTCACCAGTGAAGCGTCGGTTTGTTCTACCGTCCGCATGCGCGCGGTGTTTAAGTGTACCCTATGCTGTGCAAGGGGACGGAGTACATCCCGGTGTACTATCCCGTGGCCCTTACCCCGTTTTAGGTAGTGGATAGTGAGGTGGTTGTGGTTACACTTGGCATGTGATAGACCACAGGCTTCAGATGGATGGTGGTAGGGGTGTCTGTGATGGTAGTGGCACGCCGATGGTGGCTCACCAGCCCACGCTGGGACCCACGCTGTTGACTCGTCAGTTTACAGGACAAAAGCGGAGGTCGCAAACAGCCACCAAAACCAAACCAACCGCACTACCAGCCTATGATGTCCAGTATCTCCAAGCAAAACCGTATTGTAGGGATTGGCAGCAAAATCCAATTTTTGTTCCCAAGCCTCACCACTTTGATGACTCTCAAAGTGGAATTCCTACCTACTTGTCCCTTGGTAACCTCTACGGCATGAACTGGAAGTTCTCTTGATTATTCTTTGTCCAGCCGTTTGATGGAAAATATTGTCAGGGAAAGTAATAAGTATTTTTGAGTACTCCATGGCAAATAACGATCATATCACCACAGTAAGACCTAACAGGTGGAAAGAGACGACGGTTGCAGAACATGTATTTGCTTTTCTGCAACTATAATGCTTATGCCTCATGTCTATAAGCATAATATAAATAGCAGACTGGTCCACAGATCGGCTAATTTATACCCCGGTCTTCAGTGAAATCATACCAGTGAACAGGTTTATTCTTACTCTTACGTTGTTGCACTCTCTGACAAAACAGGCCTGACAGATGTGACAGGTTATTACAAGATTAGAAATGTTTTCATGTATCTAACAAAAGTAAATTCAGAACTATAACTTTTATCCATTCAAGAATCTTGTAATTGACGAGTCTTTGATTTTGTTCACAGGTAAGACTGTCATTCAAGCTGTTATACCGAGCAAAGGAAACGCTTTGGTATAAAAGTGTTTGTACTCTGTACTGTGACTAGTGGCCGGGTGATGGATATTGTTGATACACGGGAAAGTAAAAACGACATTGAAAGATACCAAGATGTTTATTGGGTATCTCAGGTGACGTAAGAGAAATATTGATGGCACCTTACCTTGGTAAGGGGCATTACATTATATACCAATAACTGGTACAACAGAGCCCTTTGTACTCAGTGATTTCATGTGAGTGAATCAAGACAGATGTGTGTGGCACATTGCGTTTTAATAGTAAACATATGCCAGGCTCAACGCAGGTGCTCGTGTGGTGGTGATGACGTGCAGTTGTTTACTGCCAATGAAAATATGGCATTACGGTGGCATGACAACGAGATGTCACATTTTCGTTGACAACCATTCACCGTTAATTGAAATGCAAGACAGTGGCAAACGTTGATCGAGTGATAATGAACGATATTCGATAACCAGTGAACAGTATTGATTATACACAAAAACATGCGCTTGGTGACAAATGTGACATGCAGATTGGTTTTGTTGACTGGGTTCAGTAGGTGTTACAAGTGGTACATGAAACTTTTCTTCCATTCTCATTGGACATTTCTTATGCTCAATGCATATTAATATTGTACCAAATATAGACTGGCAATCAGACCACCAGTTATGGTGATTTTTGTTTGTCTGTTGTCAGATAAATCATAATGACAGTCCAGGTAAGAACACCTGCTATACAACAGGTCCTCGATTACTCAGGAGATAACCAAGCGTTTGAGGAGGGAAGGTGATCATTCATAATACACTTCCTTCTACTCAGAAGAAATTGCTCAGAAGAGATGCATCGTCTGTGACAAACAAAACGAACGGAAACAAAGACGGCAAAGACACTAGTTTTATGTGTGGGGAATGATAAGGTGCCTCTTGTACATGTTGCCTTGTTTCAAGGAGTTCCACAAGCTCAGCAGTTCTATAACCATTGTCCAGTGATTGTAAATAGTTAAATATATGATAGAACATTAGTATATACAATATTTGTGCATGTTTATTGTTAATAAACAAAGTGGTAAACAATAATATGATAGATAAACTTTAGTGCGGTTATTGTGTTCAATACAGTGAGTTTATATATATACATTATATACAGTATTGGTGCTCTCAAGGCCAAATGTTAGTAGGAAGGCGCAAACAAAAATTTGAAAAGAAAGAAAAACTTTAAAAACGCTAAATAATGTAATGTGCATATGTGGATATTTGTCGATGTTGCCGCCACCACATCATTTTTGACAAACTTCTTGGGCATGTTATTCTCGGTAAGTATGACAGAATTTTTTTTTTGTCTATATTACTTCACTAAAATATGCTCTTTAATTCTGTAAGAAAAAAAATAACTAATTTTTTTTTTTTTCAAAATTTCTTGGACACTGGAGCACCACTTCAGATTTTGGCCTTGGACCCTGAAGGGGTTAATCTGTTTCAGACCCACCAAAAATGCATCTTACAAAAGCACTTTACGCTAATAACTTATTAATCTGTTAAGTTTTGAGCTGTTTGCATCCACGAGGTACCCATTAGTAATTATTTCCCACAAGAAATAATGTAAATCCAATTAATCCATTCCAGACACCCAAAAATACATTAACAAAAATACATTTTACAAAGAATAACTATAGTCTGACATACAGAAAACAATGAGAATAAAATATTAAATGACTATTTTAATAGCTAAAATTGAAGAAATTTAAATTACATATTACTTTCCTTTATTGAAGGACTCTTGTTTCGAGGCATATGAAGAAAGGCGAGGAGGGGAGAGAGGAAGAGAGGTTATCCCTACCACCATCACTACCACCCTCTAACCACCATCACTACCACATCACTACCAACCTCTACACCACATTACCACCCTCTACCACCATCACTACTACCCTTACCACCATTGAATTCTATCATGTTTCTCACCTTTATCACAAGGGCTGGCACTCTGAACTTTTCTGTGGTTCCATGGCGGACATAGTTAGAAGTTCACACTCAATTAAATAATCTCATAAAACAATGATTATTACAAATGTATCTGATGGAATTGCGGGAGAGTATTGCTGTACTGAACAAGTTGACAGAGGCAGACTGAGTCACGTACATGGTGACACGGCCGCATCCCGGGAAGGCTTGATGCGTCTGACCTGATACTGACAAATTTTCAAAGCAGAGGTACGGAAACCCGGGGTAAAATTTCCAAAATGTACAATATCCGCAACCAAACAGATTCCAGGGTTCCACTGTACAGTGATCAGAAATTGGTAATCTGTCCAATTCACAAAATTCAAGAAAGGCCAATTTCAAAACAGGTCCAGAATAAACAATGGCAGACATTCCTGGCACATAAATAACTTTTCTTGTTCATTAGTTACGGTCACAAGGCCCATCTTATATTAACTTGCTTTCCATTTTAATTTTTATTGCAAAACATAGAGAGATGTGTACTGTTATGCAGAATACTACATTATTGTCTATTGTTTAATAGTATAAGCACATTTGTGAATGCATAGTAGATTACCAGATGATGTTGTATTGGAAGGCATGATGTGATTTGTTTTATTCGAACATCAAAAATCAAACATTACCGCTATCTTAGCTTAATGTCAGGTACTTTCAGTCCCAAAACAATCAATATCATCTCCAATTTCTGTAAACACATCTTCCTTCTATATTAATTCATTACCATGTCCAAATGTAGATAACATTCTTACATTAGTGCGCCAAACATAAATCTATGTTTTATTTTTCCCCACTCTAAATTTGGCACGACTTGGCCCGGGATGCTCTGGTCAGCATAGAATGGGGCTTAACACTCAGTGTGACAGTATTTAAAAAATCTGGATGACCAACTTAATATCTTGTGAGAGCACCAGTTCAATTGAGTGCCAGCTAGAGCAAAACAGCAAGGCAAACACCAAGGATGCATTGATGTCATGTTCGAATTAATCCTTGACTGTCGCAACACCCCAATCTGGGTGTCTCCTGGTGTCGCAAATTTAAAAAAAAAAAAAAAAAAAAAAACTTATGACAAATGATAAAAGAATCTTTTCCCGATTGTAATGACCACCAACAAACACCGAAATTTGATGGAAAACTGACGGAATTACGCTCTCAGTTGAAGTTAGCGACCTCGGCAAATCTTTACCAAATTGGTGAATTTTCGCCCACTTTGAGCCTATTTTCGGTATTCATTGTCCAGTTGACCAAACTCATAGCTATGTCTTTAGATCTCCTTTTTTCTATCGATTGAGTACAAGAAACTGACCATTTACGATTTCAACTACCCAATAACATGGTCAGAAAATTTGCAAATTGGCCTGTTTCATGATAATTTAAAAAAACATGATAATTTCAAAAATAAGGTCCAGAATGAAACGTTGCAGACATTCCTGGCTCTAATATTACATTTTCTTTGTTCATCAGTCAGACGTCCTCCAGGACCCTCTGAATATCTACTCTTGCTTTCTATTTTGAATTTTTATTCAAAACTAAAAATAGAAGATTTACCTGTTATGCAGACTGACTGCAATACAGTAATAATTGTACACAAATAATCTGTCAACCCAATTCATGACTGCATATTCAGAATGGCTAGTTGGACATTTATTGGACAACGACACATTTGGTTTCTCTCTTTCGAACATCGGCCCGAAAAATCAACATTTCCCTTCTTTGAGCTTCATTTTATAGTAAAACCAATCAAAAGTCACCTCTATTTCTCAATACCACGTTTTCTCATTCTATCAAATGAGACCAAGAAAACGAGGAATACACCATAAAATAATAAATGGAAAAATAGACCCACAAAAATCGGATTTTAATTAAAAAAAAATGGTTGGAGTTTCTTTTTTTTCTCATTATTGCACTGCGTTGTCCAGGATTTTTTTTATTGTGCACACTGACACACAGACCCATTCTCTCACATCTGGGACCTACCAGCTTGTCTCCTTCTTGATTGAAGCCGCTTAGAAATTTATGAAGTACAGTGGACCTCCCCGCCATACCGTGGCATCCACATACCGTTTTTCCGACATACCGCTCACTTTAATCGCAAAAATTTTGCCTCGCATACCGCTCAAAAACCCGCTCACGCTGTTCGTCCGAGACGCATTCCATGTGGCCTTAGCCAGACTCCACATGTTCCGCCGGTGGCCATTGCTTTACCAGCCAGCCTCCGCAACGGTAGCATCATAGCATACAATCGTAACAATTTTCTGTATTTATTTACATGTTTTGGAGTTTTATCTGGGAAAATAAGGGACCATGGGCCCCAAGAAAGCTTCTATTTGCCAACCTAACAGCAATAAGGGTGAGAATTACTATAGAGATGAAGAAAAAAAAGATCATTGATATAAGTATGATAGTGGAGTGCGTGTCTCCGAGCTGGCCAGGTTGTATAATGAACCCAAATCAACCATCGCATTACTATTGGTTGGTACAGCTGCTGCTGTGCACTTCAGCGCTGCTGTGCAGCGTCTGTGCTGCATGTTGCATCGTATGCTGCTGCTGTAGCATCGTCTGCTGCTGCTGTAGCACTGTCAGCTGCGCTGCTGCTGTAGCATCGTCTGATGCTTTGCTGCCCTGTCTGTAGCATCATCTGCTGCTGCTTGTAGCATCGTCTGATGTGCTGTAGCATCATCTGCTGCCTGTTGTGCACTCGTTGTTGGTGCTGCGATTATTGAGAACTATACAAGAAATAATTAAACCCATGAGGATTTGCCAACCAGGATAACCCAAAAAAGTCAGTGTTGCGAAAGACTGTCTAACTTATTTCCATTGGGGTCTTAATTTGTCTCCCAGGATGCCAACCACACCAGTCGACTAACACCCAGGTGATCAAGGGGAAAAATGCCTGGAACTAGTGCTCATATTGGTGAATTTAAAGCCAGCACAAGGTTGGTTTGAGAGATTTTAAGATCGTAGTGCACATACACAGGTGCGATTAAGGCCTGTTCTGGAAGAAAATGTCAAACAGGGACCTAGAGTACTCAGGAGGGGAAAACGCACTCCAGGACAAAGTGCACTTCTTCACTCAGTCATGCTGCATTCTTCAATAAAGGTAAGTGTCATTTATTCTTCATTTAGTAGACTAGTACATGCATAATATTATTTTAACTGTGTATGTACTACTCTACTATTGTGCATGTATCCCTTATCTTTGTGTGTAGGAATGTACCACAGTGGACCCCCGCATACGTTGGCATCATCGTAACGAGTAATCCGCATACCGCTTGCTTTAATCGCAAAAATTTTGACCTCGCATACCGCTTAAAAAACCCGGTCACCGTTTTTAGTACCGAGATGCGTCCAATGTGCGACCTCAGCCCCCTCCACATGTGCCGCCTGTGGCATTGTTTACCCTGCCAGCCTCCGCGGTAATCCCAAGCCCTCAAGCGGAATATTTTTTTTTTTTTTTTTTTTTTGTATTATTACAATGTTTTCGGTTGCTTTTTTGGAAAATAAGTGACCATGGGCCCTCAAGAAAGCTTCTAGTGCCAACCCTACAGCATTTAGGGTGAAGATTTCAATAGAGATGAAGAAAGAGATCATTGATAAGTATGAAAGTGGAGTGCGTACTGACGCCTGGTATGGTTGTACAAGAAACCCAATCATCCTTCGCAGCATCGTTATTGTGGGCACCAGAAAGGGCAATCAAGGAAGCTGTTCTTGCCAACGGTTTAACTGTGTTTTCCGAAACAAGATCGCAAGTGATGGCAGATGTTGAGAGACTTCTTATTGGTGTGGATAAATGAAAAACAGCTAGCAGGAGATAGCGTCTCTCAAGTGATCATAAGCGATGGCTAGGAAGTTGCATGAGGGATTTAATTAAAAAAATGCCTGCAAACTAGTGCTGATGCGATGTGAATTTAGGCCAGCAAAGGTTGGTTTTAGAGATTTAAGAAAGCGTCAGTGGCATACTTAGTGTGATTAAGCATGGTGAGGTGCCAGTTCGGACCACCAAAGCGGCCTGAAAATTATGTGCATGAATTCAAGGAGTACATAGAGACTGAAGGACCTGAAACCTGAACAAGTGTTTAATTAGTGATGAAACAGGCTGTTTTGGAGAAAATGCCAGCAGGACTCCTCCATTACTCAGGAGGAAAAGGCACTCCAGGAATAAGCCTATGAAGACAGGCCTACTTTGTTGATGTGTTCCAATGCTTTACTGGTGATTGCAGAGTTAAGCCTTTATTAGGTGTATCACTCTGACACTCCAGAGCGTTCAGCAAAAGAACTGTCCTCAAGGCGAATTTGTGTGTGCTGTGGAGGGCAAGACAGTAGGCATGGTCACTGAGGAACTTTTTCTATGACTGGTTACACCATGCATTTGTCCAATGTGAAGATTACCTAATGAAAAGAATTAGAACTTAAGTGGCCTCCTGGTGTTAGACAATGGCCCCTGGTCATCTACAGACGTGGCAGCAGAGCGGACTTATGGGGACAAGAAATTTCATTAACATCATTTTTTGCCTCCTAATACCGCTCTCTCCTTGAGCCCATGGACAGAAGTTTATTGCAAACTTTCAAAAAACCTGTACACAAAGCTTCTGTTTGAAGTGCTTTGTATAGTGACCTCAGAAACTCAACTGACTCTAAGAAGAGTTTTGGAGACGAGCACTTTAATATCCTCATTGTGTAAACCTGTAGGTAAGGCTTGGAGGGAGTGACTAAGAAGACCTTGAACTCTGCTTGGAAGAAAACTGTGGCCAGAATGTGTAGACAAAGGGATTTTGAAGGGTTTGAGGCCTAACCCTGAGAGGATTATGCAGTGTTGAGGAATCCATTCTGGACATTGGAGAAAGTCCTTCCTTGGGGTGGGGTTTTGTGGGGGAGGATGTGGAAGAGTTGGTGGAGCACGAAATGAAGAACAAACCACTGATGAGCTGGATAGATCAAATCAACAGCAAGAGGCCACGACATGGGAAACTGGTTCAGAGGAGGGTTGACTAGAGTGAGAGAGAAATTGGAAGAAGTTGCCTACTACAAAGATTAAGGAAATGTGTGCAAAGTGGTTGAAGTGAAAACCGTTTTTTTTGATGAAAATCACCTCACCACAGCTATTGCAAGCCGTGTTGGCAACCTGTACAATGACAATGTTGTGAAACACTTTAGGAAGTCATAAGGAACGAGAGGTACAGGACACTATGGACAGGATATGTATGAGCGTGAAGTAGTCCAGTGGAATCTGCAGCTGGTCCTTGTGGCATTAAAAGAAGAGGGAAGTAACCCCAGAAAAGACTCTGACACATCAAGTCTTAATGGAAGGGGATTCCCCTTCTAAACACTAACACTCTCTCTCCCCTCCTCCATCCATCAAATCATCAACAGATCTTCAATAAAAGTAAAGTGTCATGTAAGTGTGAATGCCTTTTTCCAGTTTGTGTGTATTAAAATTAACATTTCCATATTACCCCCCCCATTTTTTGTTTCATACTTTTGGGTGTCTTGCAGGATTATTGATTTCCATTATTCTTATGGGGAAAACTTCATTGCAACATCATACCGAATTATTTCGCATACCAATGACCCCACTTCCACGGATTAAAATCGGTATGCGGGGGGTCCACTGTATATATTACGTCAAAACATGGTACCTCGTAGATGTATATTACGACCAAAACAGTCAAAGAGGTTAACGCTCCCCTTTTAAGAGGAAAGTGATGTTGAACCTCAAGTTTAGTGGCTGTGAGGTGGAGATGGCCACAAGTGGTCACGAATATCAAAAGCCTTGATAATAAACCAATGTGTAAACACCCTTCCAATTTTTGTACAATGGTGGTTAGTGTCATCTGCCAGAATGTCTTATAACAAAAACTATGCCCTAGGTAAATTAATATTATATTATAATCAAAAAGAAAGCGCTAAGCCACAAGAAGGTTTATACAGCGCTGAAGGGCAGGAAGGAAGTGAGGGGCATCAGGTGGAAAAGGGAGGGTGGATGAGTAATAGGTTATGGATAACAGCAGGGCTAAGTAGATGGTTGTGAAAGGGTAAAGGGCAACAGAGACTTAGTAGAAAGGGCTGTGGGGAGTGCGTAAAGGGTTATATCATTAGAGTTTGTGGAGTAAATCAGGTCTTGTCAAGAAGTCAATGAGAGAGTCAGGATTAAAGAGAGGGTCCATCAGCAAAAAGGGGATGGTAAAGAGCGAGTAGTAGAACGAAGATGGCTGTTGGTGGTAAATTCTGCGTGCTCGTGATGAGGGCAGTCTAACAGAAAGTGGCTAATCGATACTGGGAACTGGACACTGCTCACAGAGAGGAACAGGGTGCTCTCCATGAGATACCCGTGAGTAAACGAGTGTGGCATGCGAAGGCGGAGAGCGAGAGTGGTCTCCCAACCACGGCACTGATGACAAGATGACAGCCAGTAGTAGTAACCTATGTCGGTTTAATAGAATGAGTTTGTTACCAAGCAGCCTAAGATGTCCAGTATCCACCAGCAAACCGCATCTGGGATTGGCAGCAAAATCCAATTTTGTTCCAAGCCCCACCACTTTGATGACTCTCAAAGTGGAATTCTAACACTACTTGTCCCTTGGAACACGGCCAATGAAAATGGGAATTCTTGGAACTATTATTTGACCTGCCCTTGATGGAAACTATGTCACGGTGAGTAACAATATTTTGTGCAAACCATGGCAAATACGATCCTTCACCACAGTCAAGACTTACACTGTGGAAAGAGACGACTCTGTGCAGAAAAGTATTTTGCTTTTTGCAACAATAATGTTATGTTCCATTGTCTTATAAGCATATATAAAAGCATACTGGTCCACATGATCAGCTTAATTTTCTACCCCGGTCTTCAGTGAAATCATCCAGTGAACACTGGTTTATCTTACTGTTACGTATGTTCACTTCTCTGACAAAACCAGGCCTGACAGATGTGACAGGTTATACATGATTAGAAAATTTTTTATGTATCTCAAACAAAAGTTCAAAATGTTACTTTTATCATTCAATATGAATCTTGTAATTGACGAGTCTTTGATTTTGTTCAAGGTAGACTGGCGTTCAAGCAGGTATATACGAGCTTTGGTATAAAACTGTTGTGCTCTGTGACTGTGAACCTGTGGCCTGGTATTTGATATTGTTTGTATACACGGGATGTAATACATTGAAAGATACCAAGATGTTAATTGGGTATCTCAGGTGATGTAGTTGAGAAGCATGATGGGACCTTATCTTGGTAAGGCGCTTATATTATATACCGATACTGGTACACAAGCCCTTAGTGACAGTCAGTGGGCTTTCCCATGCTTCATGGTTCCCAAAATTAGATGGCACCCTGGGCATAAACACTGACTACAACAAAGTACATTTAACAACTAAGGTTTACTGGATTAGAAAGAATTGATACTTATGCACTAAGAGATGCAACATTTTAAATAAACTAAAACATGGGGCAGGAAGATGTGATATCCATGGCCTGTGTTCCAGTACCATTTTCTTGTGTGTAATGCAAATTGTGTTCATTGTGGTGCTTAAAATTTGTGTGGAGATGGAACGTGATTGGTTTTTGGTAAATTGATGTATCCAACCTGGGTGCAAAGAGAGGTCATTTGAGTGTTTGTTGTTGTAATGAGAGAGGATGCAGAACTGTTACTATCTCAATGAGCAACCTTCTAAATTTAAATGTTGTCAACATTTTACCACAGGAAAGAAAATTTCATTTTGGGCTGGCTTGGCTATTCAGCTTTTGTACCATGTCTCAGTATCTCTTCATCTGTTCATGTGTATGGTGACTAAATCAGACTCTTAAAACTGGGCTTTGTTCCTACAGCCTTTTAATTTGGAAGTTAATATGTAAAAAGGCTCAGAGAATGTGGTTTTGGCCTAACGCGTTCTCTAGAATGTTTCATGTAGATGCATGTGTGTACTTATGCTACCATAGTGTTGTCATGTGCTGACTTGTTGTTTTTGCAGTGGTGAACTCTCGGCGAGCCTGAGTACTTCTACCAGCCTTCTGACTGTGAAAGGAGTCAAGTCGGAGCCAAAAGTGTGACGAGGTCAGTGTACGTATATGTTAATGTGAAGTTGAGACAGTGGTGACAACTTCCGGTAACATGAGACGTTCAGGAGGTATGTGATTGTTGTGTCTTGGTGTGCTCTATATTACAAACGGCCGGACGGATTTGCCTTTGTGGTCCCTGGACCCCTCCATGTTCTATGTCAGCCTCCTCTTATAGGTTGTTGGATCTGTGTGGAGTGGGACCTCAGATGATGGGCTGAGTGGCCTGACCATGTTATGGATCGGAGTGTTGACTGGAAGTCTAACTGTTTGGTTCGGCCACAAGTGAGAGACACCTTGGAATATGTTTTGTGAAGTTTCTGGCCTGGTGTACACCTGACTGCTCTGGGTTTGGCTCTTCTTCTCGTCTCTCCCGATCAGGAATATGCCACCTGGAGTACCAGTTGCTTGCTGGATACCGCAGCAGAGGCACAGGCTGTTGGTGCAGGCTTTCACAGTGGGACATTGTGTGCAATTCTTGCATTGTGATGTGTATTGTTTTTAAAGCCAATAAAATTGTAAATGTTACACCCTGAGTATTAATGGGTTATGGGTTAAAATGCTTTTCTAAAATATTCTACAATCTGTTGTAAATAACAGTTTAAAGTGAAGAGTAGTCTTATGGTGCTGGGAAATATGTAGCATTTTCTAGTAGTCTTGCTTATACCGCCTTCGACTTAAGCAATATACTTTTTACTAGCCGTATCCTGAGGGGACACAGCTAGTTTTGTGAGACTTCGTTCTGGAGGTGGGGGTGTTATGGGGCAATAGGACCCAACATGTTTTAAAAGTAACAGTTACTCTGGATACCTAATTATATTGAATTGATGGGGATCAGTTCTAAATGTTTCATAAGGGTGATCAACCCTTAGGACTGAGAGGCAGCTGGGTCAAGCCTTTTTTTCAATATAATAGGTTATACTATAGACACACAAAAAAAAAAACACACAATTTAAATAAGTAAGTAAGTGGACACAGGGTACATCAGAGAGAGATCAGTGTCTTGGGTTATGGCTGTGTGTTATGGTTCGTCTCCAGAGGCTGTTTGAGTGCCGATACTAACAAATTTGTTCCATAAGGAAGGGAAGATAAAGGTAAGAGTGGTTATTAGGGCTAGCAGCGGCGTTTGGGAGGTACAGTCCGGTACCTCAAAGTTTTCGTACAGCTCCCAACTTGAACAATTATGTAAGTGTAATTATTGTAAGAAGTGCTTTTGTAAGTGTATTTTTCGGGGTCGAAACAGGTTAATCTAAAATTACTTTATTCCTTATGGGAACAAAGTTGCTCAGGTACGGCACTCGAACTGCCTTCTGGAACCAAATTATGGCTGGAAAAAATCGGTGGGGGGGTGGGGGGTGGTACCACTGGTAAATCCCCACCTCCCTTACAAGCCTGCTGGTGTAAACTGGGCAATAACACACTGTGTTTGACACCATGTTTTAATGTGTGGAGAGTGTTGTAAAACACACTGTGTATGACACCTTGTTTGTATGTTGTAAGAGTGTAAAAATCAACGCTGTGTTTGACACGCCAGATGTTGTGTGTGTGAAGCAGTGTTAAAACACCCACTGTGTTATGACCCATGGTTTCAGAGAGTTGCCACAAGCTTGCATGAATTCTAGGAGTATGTTCAAGTGGACTGATATATTTGGTTATATATATTATAGGACAATAGTAATAAACAATTTTTTGTATTGTTTTTTTTGTAAAGCAAGTTTTGGTAAACAACTATATTTTTAATTATGTTTGTGTGCTTATTGTGTTGTATACAACGAGTGTATTTATATGTACATTGAACCTTACTTTGGTTCTTTCACATGCCACGTATGTTTTTGTTATAAAATTTAAATAGTGAAAAAATAGCAACAAAACCTGTCAAATACAAGTAAATCTGAAGAGTTTACCGGGTCCGTGACTACATCTCGCTAGTTGAGCTCGGCAGTCGCCGCTGTGCTTGGCCATACGGCGGAGCTAATTTGTCCTGCGAACCTTCATGCCTCTACTATTCTCGCGTAAGGTGACTGATGGGAATTAGGAAAATTTTTTGTTTTCGGCACTAAAGAACAAACTCCCCCCCCACCAACCACATTTTATAGAAAAATAAATTTTTTTTTTGTTTTCGAATATTTTGCGACAACCAGGGAGCGCAACTCTTCAGGATGGGCCTTAGGACAGTCAAGGGTTAATCTAAATTCAGGTGTGCAGCAAATTCGAAATGGATTGTAAAACCGAGTACAGTGACCCCGCATTACGTTGGCATCTCAGAGACATAACAATTAAATCTGCATACCGATACATTTTATCGCTAAGATTTTACCTCGCATACCCATCTAAAAAAACCCATCTCATCGCTATTCAGTCCGAGACGCGTTGTTATGTGCGGCCTGAGCCGCCTCACATGTTACGCCGGTGGCATTGTTTTACCAGCCAGCCTCCGACGGTAGCATCAAGCTACAATCGAACATTTTCGTATTATTACAGTGTTTTTGGTGATTTTATCTGCAAAATAAGTGACCATCGGCCCCAAGAAGCTTCCAAGTGCCAACCCTACAGGGATTAAGTGTGAGAATTACTACAAGAGATGAAGATAGAGGATCTATTGATAAGTATGAAAGTGGGAGTGCGTGTCTCCGAGCTGGCCAGGTTGTATAAGTCTGAAACCCCAATAACTTCGTACTAATTGTGTCCAACTTAATCGGCAATATCAGGAAGCTGTCTTGACAAAGGTTCCCATCTGTGTTTTTCGACACTCATGATCGATCGCAAGTAGATGTAGATGTTGAGAGACTCTTATTGGTATGGATAAATGAAAAAAAAGACTAGCAGGTGATAGCATCTTCAGTTGGTCATAAGTTGAAAAGCTAGGAAGATTGCACGAGGATTTAATTAAAAAAAAATGCCTATGCAATAGTGAATGATGTGAGTGAATTTTAAGGCCAGCAAAGGTTGGTTTGTGAGATTTTAGATGCGTAAAGTGGCATACATAGTGTGTTAGGCATGGTGGAGGCTGTCCAGTTTCAGACCACAAAGCAGCTGCAATAATATGTGCAGGAATTCAAGGTTGTACATAGACAGTGAAGGATGAAACCTGAAAACAAGTGTTTAATAGTGATGAAACCAGGCCTGTTTTGTAAGAAATTAATCCCATAAGCAGGACCTACGTTATTCAGGAGGAAAGGCACTCCCAGGATCATAAGCCCATGAAGGACTGGACTTACTCTGGTTGATGTGTTCCAATGCTAGTGGTGATTTGCAAAGTGAAGCCTTTTATTAGTGTATCACTCTGAAACTCCCAGTGCGTTCAGGCAAAAAGAATATCCTCAAGGCTAATTTGTGTGTGCTGTGAGGGCAAACAGTAAGGATGGGTCACTAGAGGTATCTTGTATTTCTATGATGGTTTACACCAAGCTTTGCCCCCCAATGTGAAAGATTACCTAACTGAAAAGATATTAGACATTAAGTGCTCTGGTGTTAACAAATGCCACTGGTGCATCCTACAGACGTGGCAGAGCGACTTTATGGGACATGAAATTCATTAACATCAAGTTTTTGCCTCCTAATACCACTCCTCTCTGCAGGCCCTATGGACAGCAGGTTATTGCCAAACTTCAAAAAAACTGTACACAAAAGACTCTGTTCGAATGGTGCTTTGTAGTGACCTCAAACTCAATTGACTAAGAAGAGTTTTGGAGTGGAGAGATCACCTTTAATATCCTCAATTGTGTAAACCTTCTAGGTAAGGCTTGGGAGGGGAGTGTCTAAGGACCTTGAACTCTGCTTGGAAGAAAACTGTGCGGCCAGAATCGTGTAGACCAAAGGGATTTTGAAGGGTTTGGGCTAAACCCTCGGAATCCTGATGCCAGTTGAGGAATCCATTGTGGCATTGGGAAATGTCCTTTGGGGTTGGGAGGTTAGTGGGGGTGATGTGGAAAGAGTGGTGGAGGGGACAATGAAGAACTAACACTTGATGACTGCTAGATCAACTTCAACAGCAAGAGGACCAGACCTCAGGAAAACTGGTTCTCAGAGGAGGGGGAGAGAGAATGGAAGAAGTTGCCGTCTTCAAGATTAAGGAAATGTGTGGAATGTGGTTAAAGTGTAAAACTTTTTTTTGATTGACAATCACCCTAACACAGCTATTGCAAGCGTGCATGGTGGACTATTACACTGACTCTGTTGGAATACCTTTAGGAAAGTCATAAGGAAACAAGAGGGTTTACAGGCCACGAGATGGACAGGATATGTTGTGCGACGAAGCAGTGGACTCTGATAGCTAAAGGATACCTAGTGGCATTTAAAAAGAAGAAGGGAAAGTAACCCCAGAAATGGACTTGGACACCTTAAGTCTAATGGAAGAAGGGACTTCCTCTTCTAAACACTAAGACTCTTTTCCTCCTCCATCCCATCAATCATCAAGAGATCTTCAAATAAAAGTAAGTGTCATGTAAGTGTGCAATGCCTTTTTCAGTGTGGTGTGTTATTAAAATTAATGTTTCATGTGGTAAACATTTTTTTTTTTCATACTTTGGGTGTCTTGCACAGATTAATTTGATTTCCCATTATTTCTTATGGGGAAAATTCATTCGGCATAACTGATTAATTTAGCATAACAATGAATTCTCTCAGGAACGGATTTATATCGTTATGCGCGGAGGTCCACTGTACCAGTGGAACTCGGAATACGAACTTAATCATTCCAGAAGGCCGGTTCGCTGTGCCGATACTGATATGGATTTGTTCACCATAAGGAATAACGTAAAATTAGAATTAATCTTTCAGGGTCGTCCCGTGAATCTACGGCTTAAGTGTGAGTGTGCAAACCGTAGATCTACGTCAAAATTCTTGCCGCCGTCAATTTAGCACGAAAAGTTGGCTCATAGGCCCTCATGTGCTACTCGAGCACGGGTACTCTGCATGGTGGGGGTGCGCCATAAACAAAAAAATTAGGCGCCCGCATAGCATTGATGGGAAGCCCGGATCAAGTTTCCCTTGTTCAACATGCCATACGTCGCTAGTCATCTTCTACTCCCCGGAAATTTGGAAACGCCACCTTCCTCTTTCCTATCTGATAGTGCTGACATGATGTGGAAGTGGAAAATGAAGACGAATTCTACGCTTTGATCAGATAGTGACGAAAAGAATGACCAGAGATATCGATAATAGTTGCAGAAAACCCCTGATGATCCTCAACCTTTCTACCTATGGGTGGGCAACTCGTGACTCACGGTCGGTTTGTCCCTCAAAGCAGAGATAAACTAATATTTTTCGGTGGCAAGGCCTCTGAACTTCAGTAATGATGGATAGTGACGTGGATTGTGTAGATTTGCATTTGCGCTCGAACGATCATTCGAGTAGTAATAGTGAGGAATCATATTCACCAGTGAAGCGTCGGTTTGTTCTACCGTCCGCATGCGCGCGGTGTTTAAGTGTACCCTATGCTGTGCAAGGGGACGGAGTACATCCCGGTGTACTATCCCGTGGCCCTTACCCCGTTTTAGGTAGTGGATAGTGAGGTGGTTGTGGTTACACTTGGCATGTGATAGACCACAGGCTTCAGATGGATGGTGGTAGGGGTGTCTGTGATGGTAGTGGCACGCCGATGGTGGCTCACCAGCCCACGCTGGGACCCACGCTGTTGACTCGTCAGTTTACAGGACAAAAGCGGAGGTCGCAAACAGCCACCAAAACCAAACCAACCGCACTACCAGCCTATGATGTCCAGTATCTCCAAGCAAAACCGTATTGTAGGGATTGGCAGCAAAATCCAATTTTTGTTCCCAAGCCTCACCACTTTGATGACTCTCAAAGTGGAATTCCTACCTACTTGTCCCTTGGTAACCTCTACGGCATGAACTGGAAGTTCTCTTGATTATTCTTTGTCCAGCCGTTTGATGGAAAATATTGTCAGGGAAAGTAATAAGTATTTTTGAGTACTCCATGGCAAATAACGATCATATCACCACAGTAAGACCTAACAGGTGGAAAGAGACGACGGTTGCAGAACATGTATTTGCTTTTCTGCAACTATAATGCTTATGCCTCATGTCTATAAGCATAATATAAATAGCAGACTGGTCCACAGATCGGCTAATTTATACCCCGGTCTTCAGTGAAATCATACCAGTGAACAGGTTTATTCTTACTCTTACGTTGTTGCACTCTCTGACAAAACAGGCCTGACAGATGTGACAGGTTATTACAAGATTAGAAATGTTTTCATGTATCTAACAAAAGTAAATTCAGAACTATAACTTTTATCCATTCAAGAATCTTGTAATTGACGAGTCTTTGATTTTGTTCACAGGTAAGACTGTCATTCAAGCTGTTATACCGAGCAAAGGAAACGCTTTGGTATAAAAGTGTTTGTACTCTGTACTGTGACTAGTGGCCGGGTGATGGATATTGTTGATACACGGGAAAGTAAAAACGACATTGAAAGATACCAAGATGTTTATTGGGTATCTCAGGTGACGTAAGAGAAATATTGATGGCACCTTACCTTGGTAAGGGGCATTACATTATATACCAATAACTGGTACAACAGAGCCCTTTGTACTCAGTGATTTCATGTGAGTGAATCAAGACAGATGTGTGTGGCACATTGCGTTTTAATAGTAAACATATGCCAGGCTCAACGCAGGTGCTCGTGTGGTGGTGATGACGTGCAGTTGTTTACTGCCAATGAAAATATGGCATTACGGTGGCATGACAACGAGATGTCACATTTTCGTTGACAACCATTCACCGTTAATTGAAATGCAAGACAGTGGCAAACGTTGATCGAGTGATAATGAACGATATTCGATAACCAGTGAACAGTATTGATTATACACAAAAACATGCGCTTGGTGACAAATGTGACATGCAGATTGGTTTTGTTGACTGGGTTCAGTAGGTGTTACAAGTGGTACATGAAACTTTTCTTCCATTCTCATTGGACATTTCTTATGCTCAATGCATATTAATATTGTACCAAATATAGACTGGCAATCAGACCACCAGTTATGGTGATTTTTGTTTGTCTGTTGTCAGATAAATCATAATGACAGTCCAGGTAAGAACACCTGCTATACAACAGGTCCTCGATTACTCAGGAGATAACCAAGCGTTTGAGGAGGGAAGGTGATCATTCATAATACACTTCCTTCTACTCAGAAGAAATTGCTCAGAAGAGATGCATCGTCTGTGACAAACAAAACGAACGGAAACAAAGACGGCAAAGACACTAGTTTTATGTGTGGGGAATGATAAGGTGCCTCTTGTACATGTTGCCTTGTTTCAAGGAGTTCCACAAGCTCAGCAGTTCTATAACCATTGTCCAGTGATTGTAAATAGTTAAATATATGATAGAACATTAGTATATACAATATTTGTGCATGTTTATTGTTAATAAACAAAGTGGTAAACAATAATATGATAGATAAACTTTAGTGCGGTTATTGTGTTCAATACAGTGAGTTTATATATATACATTATATACAGTATTGGTGCTCTCAAGGCCAAATGTTAGTAGGAAGGCGCAAACAAAAATTTGAAAAGAAAGAAAAACTTTAAAAACGCTAAATAATGTAATGTGCATATGTGGAATTTGTCGATGTTGCCGCCACCACATCATTTTTGACAAACTTCTTGGGCATGTTATTCTCGGTAAGTATGACAGAATTTTTTTTTTGTCTATATTACTTCACTAAAATATGCTCTTTAATTCTGTAAGAAAAAATAATTTTTTTTTTTTTCAAAATTTCTTGGACACTGGAGCACCACTTCAGATTTTGGCCTTGGACCCTGAAGGGGTTAATCTGTTTCAGACCCCCAAAAATGCACTTACAAAAGCACTTTACGCTAATAACTTATTAATCTGTTAAGTTTTGAGCTGTTTGCATCCCGAGGTACCATTGTAATATTTCCCACAAGAAATAATGTAAATCCAATTAATCCATTCCAGACACCCAAAAATACATTAACAAAAATACATTTTACAAAGAATAACTATAGTCTGACATACAGAAAACAATGAGAAATAAATATAAATGACTAATTTTAATAGATAAATGAAGAAATTTAAATTACATATTACTTTCCTTTATTGAAGACTCTTGTTGGCATATGGAAGAAGGCGAGGAGGGGAGAGGGAAGAGAGGTTATCCCTACCACCATCACTACCACCCTCTAACCACCATCACTACCACCATCACTACCACCCTCTACAACCATCACTACCACCCTCTACCACCATCACTACTACCCTCTACCACCATTGAATTCTATCATGTTTCTCACCTTTATCACAAGGGCTGGCACTCTGAACTTTCTGTGGTTCCATGGCGGCATATTTAGCAGTCACACTCAATAAATAATCACATAAAACAATGGATTATTACAAATGTATCTGATGGAATTGCGGGAGAGTATTGCTGTACTGAACAAGTTGACAGAGGCAGACTGAGTCACGTACATGGTGACACGGCCGCATCCCGGGAAGGCTTGATGCGTCTGACCTGATACTGACAAATTTTCAAAGCAGAGGTACGGAAACCCGGGGTAAAATTTCCAAAATGTACAATATCCGCAACCAAACAGATTCCAGGGTTCCACTGTACAGTGATCAGAAATTGGTAATCTGTCCAATTCACAAAATTCAAGAAAGGCCAATTTCAAAACAGGTCCAGAATAAACAATGGCAGACATTCCTGGCACATAAATAACTTTTCTTGTTCATTAGTTACGGTCACAAGGCCCATCTTATATTAACTTGCTTTCCATTTTAATTTTTATTGCAAAACATAGAGAGATGTGTACTGTTATGCAGAATACTACATTATTGTCTATTGTTTAATAGTATAAGCACATTTGTGAATGCATAGTAGATTACCAGATGATGTTGTATTGGAAGGCATGATGTGATTTGTTTTATTCGAACATCAAAAATCAAACATTACCGCTATCTTAGCTTAATGTCAGGTACTTTCAGTCCCAAAACAATCAATATCATCTCCAATTTCTGTAAACACATCTTCCTTCTATATTAATTCATTACCATGTCCAAATGTAGATAACATTCTTACATTAGTGCGCCAAACATAAATCTATGTTTTATTTTTCCCCACTCTAAATTTGGCACGACTTGGCCCGGGATGCTCTGGTCAGCATAGAATGGGGCTTAACACTCAGTGTGACAGTATTTAAAAAATCTGGATGACCAACTTAATATCTTGTGAGAGCACCAGTTCAATTGAGTGCCAGCTAGAGCAAAACAGCAAGGCAAACACCAAGGATGCATTGATGTCATGTTCGAATTAATCCTTGACTGTCGCAACACCCCAATCTGGGTGTCTCCTGGTGTCGCAAATTTAAAAAAAAAAAAAAAAAAAAAAACTTATGACAAATGATAAAAGAATCTTTTCCCGATTGTAATGACCACCAACAAACACCGAAATTTGATGGAAAACTGACGGAATTACGCTCTCAGTTGAAGTTAGCGACCTCGGCAAATCTTTACCAAATTGGTGAATTTTCGCCCACTTTGAGCCTATTTTCGGTATTCATTGTCCAGTTGACCAAACTCATAGCTATGTCTTTAGATCTCCTTTTTTCTATCGATTGAGTACAAGAAACTGACCATTTACGATTTCAACTACCCAATAACATGGTCAGAAAATTTGCAAATTGGCCTGTTTCATGATAATTTAAAAAAACATGATAATTTCAAAAATAAGGTCCAGAATGAAACGTTGCAGACATTCCTGGCTCTAATATTACATTTTCTTTGTTCATCAGTCAGACGTCCTCCAGGACCCTCTGAATATCTACTCTTGCTTTCTATTTTGAATTTTTATTCAAAACTAAAAATAGAAGATTTACCTGTTATGCAGACTGACTGCAATACAGTAATAATTGTACACAAATAATCTGTCAACCCAATTCATGACTGCATATTCAGAATGGCTAGTTGGACATTTATTGGACAACGACACATTTGGTTTCTCTCTTTCGAACATCGGCCCGAAAAATCAACATTTCCCTTCTTTGAGCTTCATTTTATAGTAAAACCAATCAAAAGTCACCTCTATTTCTCAATACCACGTTTTCTCATTCTATCAAATGAGACCAAGAAAACGAGGAATACACCATAAAATAATAAATGGAAAAATAGACCCACAAAAATCGGATTTTAATTAAAAAAAAATGGTTGGAGTTTCTTTTTTTTCTCATTATTGCACTGCGTTGTCCAGGATTTTTTTTATTGTGCACACTGACACACAGACCCATTCTCTCACATCTGGGACCTACCAGCTTGTCTCCTTCTTGATTGAAGCCGCTTAGAAATTTATGAAGTACAGTGGACCTCCCCGCCATACCGTGGCATCCACATACCGTTTTTCCGACATACCGCTCACTTTAATCGCAAAAATTTTGCCTCGCATACCGCTCAAAAACCCGCTCACGCTGTTCGTCCGAGACGCATTCCATGTGGCCTTAGCCAGACTCCACATGTTCCGCCGGTGGCCATTGCTTTACCAGCCAGCCTCCGCAACGGTAGCATCATAGCATACAATCGTAACAATTTTCTGTATTTATTTACATGTTTTGGAGTTTTATCTGGGAAAATAAGGGACCATGGGCCCCAAGAAAGCTTCTATTTGCCAACCTAACAGCAATAAGGGTGAGAATTACTATAGAGATGAAGAAAAAAAAGATCATTGATATAAGTATGATAGTGGAGTGCGTGTCTCCGAGCTGGCCAGGTTGTATAATGAACCCAAATCAACCATCGCATTACTATTGGTTGGTACAGCTGCTGCTGTGCACTTCAGCGCTGCTGTGCAGCGTCTGTGCTGCATGTTGCATCGTATGCTGCTGCTGTAGCATCGTCTGCTGCTGCTGTAGCACTGTCAGCTGCGCTGCTGCTGTAGCATCGTCTGATGCTTTGCTGCCCTGTCTGTAGCATCATCTGCTGCTGCTTGTAGCATCGTCTGATGTGCTGTAGCATCATCTGCTGCCTGTTGTGCACTCGTTGTTGGTGCTGCGATTATTGAGAACTATACAAGAAATAATTAAACCCATGAGGATTTGCCAACCAGGATAACCCAAAAAAGTCAGTGTTGCGAAAGACTGTCTAACTTATTTCCATTGGGGTCTTAATTTGTCTCCCAGGATGCCAACCACACCAGTCGACTAACACCCAGGTGATCAAGGGGAAAAATGCCTGGAACTAGTGCTCATATTGGTGAATTTAAAGCCAGCACAAGGTTGGTTTGAGAGATTTTAAGATCGTAGTGCACATACACAGGTGCGATTAAGGCCTGTTCTGGAAGAAAATGTCAAACAGGGACCTAGAGTACTCAGGAGGGGAAAACGCACTCCAGGACAAAGTGCACTTCTTCACTCAGTCATGCTGCATTCTTCAATAAAGGTAAGTGTCATTTATTCTTCATTTAGTAGACTAGTACATGCATAATATTATTTTAACTGTGTATGTACTACTCTACTATTGTGCATGTATCCCTTATCTTTGTGTGTAGGAATGTACCACAGTGGACCCCCGCATACGTTGGCATCATCGTAACGAGTAATCCGCATACCGCTTGCTTTAATCGCAAAAATTTTGACCTCGCATACCGCTTAAAAAACCCGGTCACCGTTTTTAGTACCGAGATGCGTCCAATGTGCGACCTCAGCCCCCTCCACATGTGCCGCCTGTGGCATTGTTTACCCTGCCAGCCTCCGCGGTAATCCCAAGCCCTCAAGCGGAATATTTTTTTTTTTTTTTTTTTTTTGTATTATTACAATGTTTTCGGTTGCTTTTTTGGAAAATAAGTGACCATGGGCCCTCAAGAAAGCTTCTAGTGCCAACCCTACAGCATTTAGGGTGAAGATTTCAATAGAGATGAAGAAAGAGATCATTGATAAGTATGAAAGTGGAGTGCGTACTGACGCCTGGTATGGTTGTACAAGAAACCCAATCATCCTTCGCAGCATCGTTATTGTGGGCACCAGAAAGGGCAATCAAGGAAGCTGTTCTTGCCAACGGTTTAACTGTGTTTTCCGAAACAAGATCGCAAGTGATGGCAGATGTTGAGAGACTTCTTATTGGTGTGGATAAATGAAAAACAGCTAGCAGGAGATAGCGTCTCTCAAGTGATCATAAGCGATGGCTAGGAAGTTGCATGAGGGATTTAATTAAAAAAATGCCTGCAAACTAGTGCTGATGCGATGTGAATTTAGGCCAGCAAAGGTTGGTTTTAGAGATTTAAGAAAGCGTCAGTGGCATACTTAGTGTGATTAAGCATGGTGAGGTGCCAGTTCGGACCACCAAAGCGGCCTGAAAATTATGTGCATGAATTCAAGGAGTACATAGAGACTGAAGGACCTGAAACCTGAACAAGTGTTTAATTAGTGATGAAACAGGCTGTTTTGGAGAAAATGCCAGCAGGACTCCTCCATTACTCAGGAGGAAAAGGCACTCCAGGAATAAGCCTATGAAGACAGGCCTACTTTGTTGATGTGTTCCAATGCTTTACTGGTGATTGCAGAGTTAAGCCTTTATTAGGTGTATCACTCTGACACTCCAGAGCGTTCAGCAAAAGAACTGTCCTCAAGGCGAATTTGTGTGTGCTGTGGAGGGCAAGACAGTAGGCATGGTCACTGAGGAACTTTTTCTATGACTGGTTACACCATGCATTTGTCCAATGTGAAGATTACCTAATGAAAAGAATTAGAACTTAAGTGGCCTCCTGGTGTTAGACAATGGCCCCTGGTCATCTACAGACGTGGCAGCAGAGCGGACTTATGGGGACAAGAAATTTCATTAACATCATTTTTTGCCTCCTAATACCGCTCTCTCCTTGAGCCCATGGACAGAAGTTTATTGCAAACTTTCAAAAAACCTGTACACAAAGCTTCTGTTTGAAGTGCTTTGTATAGTGACCTCAGAAACTCAACTGACTCTAAGAAGAGTTTTGGAGACGAGCACTTTAATATCCTCATTGTGTAAACCTGTAGGTAAGGCTTGGAGGGAGTGACTAAGAAGACCTTGAACTCTGCTTGGAAGAAAACTGTGGCCAGAATGTGTAGACAAAGGGATTTTGAAGGGTTTGAGGCCTAACCCTGAGAGGATTATGCAGTGTTGAGGAATCCATTCTGGACATTGGAGAAAGTCCTTCCTTGGGGTGGGGTTTTGTGGGGGAGGATGTGGAAGAGTTGGTGGAGCACGAAATGAAGAACAAACCACTGATGAGCTGGATAGATCAAATCAACAGCAAGAGGCCACGACATGGGAAACTGGTTCAGAGGAGGGTTGACTAGAGTGAGAGAGAAATTGGAAGAAGTTGCCTACTACAAAGATTAAGGAAATGTGTGCAAAGTGGTTGAAGTGAAAACCGTTTTTTTTGATGAAAATCACCTCACCACAGCTATTGCAAGCCGTGTTGGCAACCTGTACAATGACAATGTTGTGAAACACTTTAGGAAGTCATAAGGAACGAGAGGTACAGGACACTATGGACAGGATATGTATGAGCGTGAAGTAGTCCAGTGGAATCTGCAGCTGGTCCTTGTGGCATTAAAAGAAGAGGGAAGTAACCCCAGAAAAGACTCTGACACATCAAGTCTTAATGGAAGGGGATTCCCCTTCTAAACACTAACACTCTCTCTCCCCTCCTCCATCCATCAAATCATCAACAGATCTTCAATAAAAGTAAAGTGTCATGTAAGTGTGAATGCCTTTTTCCAGTTTGTGTGTATTAAAATTAACATTTCCATATTACCCCCCCCATTTTTTGTTTCATACTTTTGGGTGTCTTGCAGGATTATTGATTTCCATTATTCTTATGGGGAAAACTTCATTGCAACATCATACCGAATTATTTCGCATACCAATGACCCCACTTCCACGGATTAAAATCGGTATGCGGGGGGTCCACTGTATATATTACGTCAAAACATGGTACCTCGTAGATGTATATTACGACCAAAACAGTCAAAGAGGTTAACGCTCCCCTTTTAAGAGGAAAGTGATGTTGAACCTCAAGTTTAGTGGCTGTGAGGTGGAGATGGCCACAAGTGGTCACGAATATCAAAAGCCTTGATAATAAACCAATGTGTAAACACCCTTCCAATTTTTGTACAATGGTGGTTAGTGTCATCTGCCAGAATGTCTTATAACAAAAACTATGCCCTAGGTAAATTAATATTATATTATAATCAAAAAGAAAGCGCTAAGCCACAAGAAGGTTTATACAGCGCTGAAGGGCAGGAAGGAAGTGAGGGGCATCAGGTGGAAAAGGGAGGGTGGATGAGTAATAGGTTATGGATAACAGCAGGGCTAAGTAGATGGTTGTGAAAGGGTAAAGGGCAACAGAGACTTAGTAGAAAGGGCTGTGGGGAGTGCGTAAAGGGTTATATCATTAGAGTTTGTGGAGTAAATCAGGTCTTGTCAAGAAGTCAATGAGAGAGTCAGGATTAAAGAGAGGGTCCATCAGCAAAAAGGGGATGGTAAAGAGCGAGTAGTAGAACGAAGATGGCTGTTGGTGGTAAATTCTGCGTGCTCGTGATGAGGGCAGTCTAACAGAAAGTGGCTAATCGATACTGGGAACTGGACACTGCTCACAGAGAGGAACAGGGTGCTCTCCATGAGATACCCGTGAGTAAACGAGTGTGGCATGCGAAGGCGGAGAGCGAGAGTGGTCTCCCAACCACGGCACTGATGACAAGATGACAGCCAGTAGTAGTAACCTATGTCGGTTTAATAGAATGAGTTTGTTACCAAGCAGCCTAAGATGTCCAGTATCCACCAGCAAACCGCATCTGGGATTGGCAGCAAAATCCAATTTTGTTCCAAGCCCCACCACTTTGATGACTCTCAAAGTGGAATTCTAACACTACTTGTCCCTTGGAACACGGCCAATGAAAATGGGAATTCTTGGAACTATTATTTGACCTGCCCTTGATGGAAACTATGTCACGGTGAGTAACAATATTTTGTGCAAACCATGGCAAATACGATCCTTCACCACAGTCAAGACTTACACTGTGGAAAGAGACGACTCTGTGCAGAAAAGTATTTTGCTTTTTGCAACAATAATGTTATGTTCCATTGTCTTATAAGCATATATAAAAGCATACTGGTCCACATGATCAGCTTAATTTTCTACCCCGGTCTTCAGTGAAATCATCCAGTGAACACTGGTTTATCTTACTGTTACGTATGTTCACTTCTCTGACAAAACCAGGCCTGACAGATGTGACAGGTTATACATGATTAGAAAATTTTTTATGTATCTCAAACAAAAGTTCAAAATGTTACTTTTATCATTCAATATGAATCTTGTAATTGACGAGTCTTTGATTTTGTTCAAGGTAGACTGGCGTTCAAGCAGGTATATACGAGCTTTGGTATAAAACTGTTGTGCTCTGTGACTGTGAACCTGTGGCCTGGTATTTGATATTGTTTGTATACACGGGATGTAATACATTGAAAGATACCAAGATGTTAATTGGGTATCTCAGGTGATGTAGTTGAGAAGCATGATGGGACCTTATCTTGGTAAGGCGCTTATATTATATACCGATACTGGTACACAAGCCCTTAGTGACAGTCAGTGGGCTTTCCCATGCTTCATGGTTCCCAAAATTAGATGGCACCCTGGGCATAAACACTGACTACAACAAAGTACATTTAACAACTAAGGTTTACTGGATTAGAAAGAATTGATACTTATGCACTAAGAGATGCAACATTTTAAATAAACTAAAACATGGGGCAGGAAGATGTGATATCCATGGCCTGTGTTCCAGTACCATTTTCTTGTGTGTAATGCAAATTGTGTTCATTGTGGTGCTTAAAATTTGTGTGGAGATGGAACGTGATTGGTTTTTGGTAAATTGATGTATCCAACCTGGGTGCAAAGAGAGGTCATTTGAGTGTTTGTTGTTGTAATGAGAGAGGATGCAGAACTGTTACTATCTCAATGAGCAACCTTCTAAATTTAAATGTTGTCAACATTTTACCACAGGAAAGAAAATTTCATTTTGGGCTGGCTTGGCTATTCAGCTTTTGTACCATGTCTCAGTATCTCTTCATCTGTTCATGTGTATGGTGACTAAATCAGACTCTTAAAACTGGGCTTTGTTCCTACAGCCTTTTAATTTGGAAGTTAATATGTAAAAAGGCTCAGAGAATGTGGTTTTGGCCTAACGCGTTCTCTAGAATGTTTCATGTAGATGCATGTGTGTACTTATGCTACCATAGTGTTGTCATGTGCTGACTTGTTGTTTTTGCAGTGGTGAACTCTCGGCGAGCCTGAGTACTTCTACCAGCCTTCTGACTGTGAAAGGAGTCAAGTCGGAGCCAAAAGTGTGACGAGGTCAGTGTACGTATATGTTAATGTGAAGTTGAGACAGTGGTGACAACTTCCGGTAACATGAGACGTTCAGGAGGTATGTGATTGTTGTGTCTTGGTGTGCTCTATATTACAAACGGCCGGACGGATTTGCCTTTGTGGTCCCTGGACCCCTCCATGTTCTATGTCAGCCTCCTCTTATAGGTTGTTGGATCTGTGTGGAGTGGGACCTCAGATGATGGGCTGAGTGGCCTGACCATGTTATGGATCGGAGTGTTGACTGGAAGTCTAACTGTTTGGTTCGGCCACAAGTGAGAGACACCTTGGAATATGTTTTGTGAAGTTTCTGGCCTGGTGTACACCTGACTGCTCTGGGTTTGGCTCTTCTTCTCGTCTCTCCCGATCAGGAATATGCCACCTGGAGTACCAGTTGCTTGCTGGATACCGCAGCAGAGGCACAGGCTGTTGGTGCAGGCTTTCACAGTGGGACATTGTGTGCAATTCTTGCATTGTGATGTGTATTGTTTTTAAAGCCAATAAAATTGTAAATGTTACACCCTGAGTATTAATGGGTTATGGGTTAAAATGCTTTTCTAAAATATTCTACAATCTGTTGTAAATAACAGTTTAAAGTGAAGAGTAGTCTTATGGTGCTGGGAAATATGTAGCATTTTCTAGTAGTCTTGCTTATACCGCCTTCGACTTAAGCAATATACTTTTTACTAGCCGTATCCTGAGGGGACACAGCTAGTTTTGTGAGACTTCGTTCTGGAGGTGGGGGTGTTATGGGGCAATAGGACCCAACATGTTTTAAAAGTAACAGTTACTCTGGATACCTAATTATATTGAATTGATGGGGATCAGTTCTAAATGTTTCATAAGGGTGATCAACCCTTAGGACTGAGAGGCAGCTGGGTCAAGCCTTTTTTTCAATATAATAGGTTATACTATAGACACACAAAAAAAAAAACACACAATTTAAATAAGTAAGTAAGTGGACACAGGGTACATCAGAGAGAGATCAGTGTCTTGGGTTATGGCTGTGTGTTATGGTTCGTCTCCAGAGGCTGTTTGAGTGCCGATACTAACAAATTTGTTCCATAAGGAAGGGAAGATAAAGGTAAGAGTGGTTATTAGGGCTAGCAGCGGCGTTTGGGAGGTACAGTCCGGTACCTCAAAGTTTTCGTACAGCTCCCAACTTGAACAATTATGTAAGTGTAATTATTGTAAGAAGTGCTTTTGTAAGTGTATTTTTCGGGGTCGAAACAGGTTAATCTAAAATTACTTTATTCCTTATGGGAACAAAGTTGCTCAGGTACGGCACTCGAACTGCCTTCTGGAACCAAATTATGGCTGGAAAAAATCGGTGGGGGGGTGGGGGGTGGTACCACTGGTAAATCCCCACCTCCCTTACAAGCCTGCTGGTGTAAACTGGGCAATCTTTTTTTGCTAACTTAAAAAAAATTAATGTATACTTTTTTTGGCTTTATTGATATTTTATATGTACTCTGAAATAAACTTGTGGAGCTGGGGGTACCCGGGTGGGGGGAAACATTAGTTTTCTCTGGTCAGGCCCCAAAAAATGTGTATGAATCTGCGTTTGTCCACCACCCCCCCACTCTGCTTTTGCTTAAAATTTATAGCAAAAAATTTTAATTTATTTCTCCTTCGTTTTTGATGGCATCTAAAGGAAGTTGCAGAAACGTTTTTAAATTCAGTTAACGGGTAGTCGATGCAATAATATGGCTCGGGGGCCACGTGTAGGTACCAGTGGGTGTGCCCAGGAGGCTACACCCCCGGCTCCCTACACGATTTCCCACAAAAAAATTAATCCCCTCTTCCCCATTAAGCTACACAAAATTTTAAGGTAAAAATGGGGTACTGTATGTGTTTTTTAAACTCTCTGGGCTGTTTTAAATATGTATAAGTACGACGGGGAGCCAGGGCTATACACAAAAAACCCCCACATAAAGAAAAGTTTACGACGACGTTTCGGCCCCAACGGGTTTTTTGGGTTCATTCAGTCAGGGTTTTGTGCCTTTTTTTTTGTTATTCAGGTACCAAACCCCTACTTCCTACAAATAAGTATACCCACCTCTCGCCCTACATTGAATTACAAATACAGTGGACCCCGGTTTTTACATCCTCCCAATGGCCCATTATGTAAGTGTATTTATGTAAGTGCGTTTGATGTGTTTTTTGGGGGGCAAAATGGACTAATCTAATTCACAATATTCCTTAGGGAACAAATTGGGTCAGTACGGGCACCTGAAAATATTCGGGAATGAAAAAATCGAAAACCGGGGTCCACTGACTTTAAGAAAGAATGAATTTTCCTTGTATGTTTTTTTTTTGGTTTTTAATGCCTAGTTCTATTACTACTTAATTAAAAATTTAGTGAAATTTTTTTGTTGCTGGCATTTAAATACATTTATAAAGGAAAAAAAAAGGCGTTTGCTTTCCGCGATGTCTGCTTTCGGCGATAGCCGGAAACCCAAAACCCCCCCTATAAGTGGGGCCCTCTGTATCCTCATGATTTTTTACTACCCAGTTCAAAAAAATTTGCCCAAAATAAAAATATAAATAACACAAAAAACCCTAAATATACTCTAAAGAATAAAAATGCATTAGTAACAGGGGAGGAAACCCACAACCCCCCCCGCTTCGTGGTAAACCCCACCATCCGTGCGGCCTTTGAAGTCGTCAATTTTTAAAAATTTATTATTATATAGTACGTTTTTATTTAATTTATTTTGAGGTTTTATTTTATTATAATTTACTATTATCCCAAATATTATTTTACGTGGCCCCGACTTACGAGTTTAATCTGTTCGGGAACTACTTCCCAAATTTTTACTAGATAAAAAAATTAATTTCCGCATTTAAATTAACTGAAAAAGCCATTAATTTTTTTCCTGCACTTGGAGAGAAGAGAAAAAATATTTGAATATGAGCTATTATAAACTGTACAGTTATTTACTATCACTTTTCATCTAATATGCAAAATAAACAATTAAATTAATACAGAAACAGATATTACTCTAGAATAAATAAAATTGGCCCATAATAGGGGGGCAGTGGCATTGGCAGAAGCATCCCATTTGCCCAATTTATATAGTATCTTCCCATGTCTTACTGAAGAGAAAAGGGAAATATTTTTTAGGCAACTGCAGCGATCACTAGGACCCAGGGTTTAGAAAAAGAAACTTGGCCAATGCTGAAAAAAAGAAACAAGCCGGAAACTCCCCCCACAGGGAGAAAAACTTTTTCACTGCTTACAGCTGTCCCATCGCAGTCTAACTAGCAGAAGCAATTGAATTTTTATTCAAATGTATTTGCATTATTTTATTATTATTAAAATTTGGGGAACTGAACTCTATTTTTTATTATAATAATAAGTGACCGTACGAAGAATTGCTGCACCATTTTTATAACACATATATAATTATCTACATGGTTCGTTTGTGGGAGGGAAAAAAAAATTTCTCTTCGTTAAGCGGCCGCCTTGTTGTGGAGCCCGGGGGCCCCCCCCCCCCACCCCCTACCACCCCCCGCACCACCCCACCCTCAGTTTTAAATTCATACATTCCAGTTTTTCTCTGCTACAGACATTTGTTTTTGTGAATTGTATTAAGATTTTTTTAATTACTATATTTTGTTTTCCCCAAGAAATCAACCCCCAGCAGCCATACCGTGTTGCTGAAAGTGGCACAAGGGGATAAGCATTTAAGTCTTAGAATTAACAAATTTTAGACAAGAGAAAACCCTGTACCCAAAACTGAAATGTTTTGTAAAAGAAAAAGAGGTTAACTAGTTTGTTTGACTGCTTACAAAATGCTGCCTTCTGATGAAACTGAATGATTTGACGACTTTACTGAATGACTTCTGACTTACTGAGCTTGCTGACTTCTGAATGACTTGACTGACTTACTGAATGACTTTGATTACTCAGTTACTTAAATTAATAAAAAAACACTAAAAATAAAAATTTGGTTATTATTATTTTTTAAAAAAAGAAACGCCAGCAACTCAGTGCATTTTACCTCGCTGTGGGAGCAGTTCCCCCGTTTTGTTACATTTTTAAGTCATTGGCCAAATTTCGTTTTTCTAAGCTGGTCCCAAAAAAGTAAGTGTAAAGGGAAAAGCTGAGAAAAAAAAGGAATGTTTCCATGGAATTAAATATGAAATCATAGTAAAAAGCGAGGGATCAGGTTTTGGGTTTTAGGGGAAAGGGGGGGGGAAGCTGGTCCTAACTCAAAAGTTGGCTCGTAACCAGAGCAAAAAACGACACGGACGGCTCGGATCTCAAAAAACGTAATTTGGGCACTCTTAAGTCGGTTTCCCGTATTATTATTGTTATTTTTATTATTACAATGAAAAATTTTGTAATTTTTTTAAAAAAAAAAAAAAGAAGATTTATTGTTATACAGACTATGGTTATTGCAACAATTGTATAAATATTTCAACCCATTCAGATGCATATGGAAGGACGTGACGTCGTTGTTTTCTCTTGAATATCGCCCAAAAAATCGAACATTTCTCCCACTCTGAGCTCAATTTCAAGGGACTTTTCTCATGAAAACCCAAACAAATTAAATCTATTTTGTAATATATCTTCCCTTTATCAAAAGAGACCCCAAAAAAGAGAATACAACTATAAAAAACCATCGAAAATATGCTAAGGGAAAGGGTAATTGTGAGAAGTTAACTCCATTTTTTTTTGGTCGATTTGTTTCGTTTTGGTGTACTTAAGAAGCATCTTTCCGCATACGCCCAATTTCAAAAAAGATAGTCCAACAAAAAATGAGATCCCAAACCAATCAAGAGCAGACCCCTATCAGCATCAGACAACCTTAAAAACCCAAACTCAGGGAATCAAACCCTTTTCAGCCACGTCACGTATCAAAATTTTTTTTATACTAAAAGGATATCGCAGAAGAAACAAGCAGTAAAAAAGAATAACACCAAAGGGCCCAGAAATAAATTGTTACCCGCAGGAAACCGGTGTATCATCACCCCCTCACCCCACCCCCCAGGGAAAAACAACAAAAACATGATGACTCCCCCCCAATCCCCTCCCCTTTAAAGGATTCACCCATGTAACTAGGAGATATTCCTGACAAAATCAGGGTAATCGTCGCCAAAAGTGAAATCAAAGATTTAAAACAACACTTGCGTGTGAAATCCAAGATAAAAACCCCGGAACAAATACAAACCTTTAGGGGAAATTTCAGGAAGGTTGACACAGAAAATACCGAAAAAGCTAAGCAGTCACAGAGCAAAACAACCCCAAAAATGAAGGTTAGAAATAATCAAGGATGGGAAACAAACGCCATGAAAAGCGAAAGAAAACCTTTATTTCCAAGATGACAAAACTGAACAAGTAAGTTTGTCAGTTGCGCATAATAAACAGCCCAAAACCTTTTTAGTGACATAACCAGAACAGTGCAAAGAAACCATCAGGAAAACAGGACCACGTAAAAGTTTTCATGCAAAAAATGAAATCAAAGAAAAAATGTTGCTAGGAAAACAAGGTAGAAAACACAGAATTTGATCAGCTTTATTCAAATGAAAAAGAAAAGACTTAAAAATCAGCAATTACAATGAAAATGGAGTGTTCATCAAGGTGTCTAATGGAAAACGTCAAAACCCTTTGTTAAGGGTTTAGAAAAATAAAACAGGAAAACAAAAAATTTTCATGTTTCACTTGAGATGGGAAAAAATAGTAAGGAAAAATCAAACGGGGGAAAAATAACCATTTCCCAATGAAAAAATTTTTTACCTTCCTTAGAAAAACTGACATTCTGTAAAAAATTAGATAGGTGTTTCCTTTAAACGTATCAGGGTGATATATGTATTTAAAGTGTAGTTTTTTACATTATTGGGAATTTTTTTTTTTTCTTTATGCTAATACCAGCTCCTCAGATACTTTTTAATTTTTTTTAAAATTTCTATTAATTGTAAATTTTTGTGTTCAAATCAAAACTTCTTAATTTTTATTATCAAGTTGTACCCGCCTTTAAATTTTTTTTTTCAACTTTTTTAGTCCCCTTTTTAAGTGTGGGGTTTTTGTTTTCCCCTTCTTGGTGGGAGTCCCCATTTTTTAGCGTCCAATACCTTAAATTTTTTTTATTTTTTTTGCCTTTTGAATTATTTTTCAAAACGTTATTTAAACATTTTATTTGTGTACTGTTTTAACTTGTTTAAATTTTTAATTTAACCCTTTTTTTTAAAATTTATTTTTTTTATAAACTCCTTAGTTTTACTTACAATTGTTAAAATAATCAAGGTGCTATTCTCAGGTGCTAAAGTGTAATAAGTTCACTATTTTGCGCATTATATTCCAAAGCTCAATTATTTGATTACCACTTTATTTGTTCACCACAACTTATAATTAGTCCTTTTATATTGTCTCCTTTTATTTTAGCTTTAAAAAACACCTTAGCTCTATTTTTACATTTGTTATAATATTTCAGGTGCTTATTTTTTTAGCTTTAGAATATTTACTTTGTCTTATACTTAACTCTAACTATAGATTCACTATAAATCTTATGATTACAAGCATTGATCCTGATACCAACCTCTTATTGAATGACTTAAATGAATCAAACAGTAACTGTAATTACTACACCACAAAACAATCAAAGGCACTTCTCAGAGCCAACAACAACATAACTGTCTTTAACTACAATATCAGATCTTTAAGGAAACCTTACAATGACCTCATAGCATTACTAAATTCCCTGCATGCCCGTATGTCATCAATACTCTCACCAAAACCTGGCAAAAACCTGATACTACAGATGTCTATGCCATTCCTGGTTACACAGCCATACACAACTGTAGGCCAGATCAACGAGGGGGTGGCACAGCTGTATACTACTCAGACCAACTAGAATGTATCACTAATACTTGCACAAGGGATGAACATGGGGAATATATAATAGCTAAATTCAAATCCAAAAACTACAAAAACCTCTCACATTGATAAACACCTACAGAGTACAACAGTTCAAACATTAGCCGTTTTAGTGAAAACCTAGGAAGTATGATAACTGATGCACGCATGAATAAGATCACTTACTACTCTCAGGTGACTTCAATATAAATCTCCTGCAAGACCAGGACCCACACATTACTGAATTCACAACAACTGAGTAACTGCTTCTTGCCACCAACATTAACAAACCTACAAGAATTACAGAGACTAGTGTTTCCCTACTAGACCACATCTGGACCAACACCATATCCCCTTTAAAATCAGCATAATCATGGATAATACCACAGACCACTATCCTACCTTCCTCATAACTAATCTAGGCAAATTACCCCAAAACACTACTAAAGTCACTTTCAGACTTCACAATGAGGCAAGCCATTAATAACTTCACAACAGCAGTGACAAACATTGACTGGCACACTGAGCTAAAAATCTATACAGATATTGACAAATGTATTAATAATTTTCTAAAAGAAGACCAATACCTCTATAACAAGCACTGCCTTAAAAAAACTAAACAGATGACAGCTAAGAGACTGAACAGTCCCTGGCTAACACCCAGCATCCTCAAATCCATAAATACAAAGCCACCATATGAAAAACAGTACAGAATGGGTAACATAACCAGAGACCAAACAAAACGTTACTCGTCAATCCTAACCAGCCTGATAAGAAGGGCTAAAAAATTGTATTATGAGAACAGATTATCCAACTTAAAAGGTGATATAAAAAAGACTGGAAAACCCTATCAGAAATTCTAGGAACAAAAAAGGTATCACAAAATAGTGCAATTGAACTAACAAAACCAGATGAACCCCAAACTCCCACCAACTGAAACAGCAGACTCAATGAATTCTTCTCCACCATAAGAAAAAACCTTGCCAATAAAATCCCAAGCTCAAATACCCCACCCAATGGCTACCTCACTGGCAACTACCCGAACACACTGTTCTAGCTCCGACTAACCCAACACAAGTCTCCCTTATTATCAACACACTAAAAAGCAAGACAGGAGATTTAATACCTTACCACCCTTTATATACAAAAAAGCATCACAAGTGCTGTCACCAATCATTGCAAACACTCTTTAACAAACCATCGAATCCTCTACCTTCTCTACAGTTCTCAAAATAGCAAGGGTCACCCCGATCCATAAAGGAGGAGACCAAACAGACTTGAATAACTATAGGCCAATATCCAACTTACACCCTCTCTCTAAAATCTTCGAAAAATTAATTCATAAGCGAAATCTATTCCTACGTCATCTCCCACAACATACTCAACCCCTGTCAGTTTGGGTTCAGGCCTATAAAAATACGAATGATGCTATTATACAACATGCTAGAACCACATATTTACATGTCTACTAGAGAAAAAAGAAGTCCCACCGGGGATCATTCATTGATTTACGTAAAACCTTTTGATACAGCTGACATGGACCTTGCTCACATAAAATTGTCACACTATGGTATAAGAGGGCAATCCCTCAACTACCTACAAGTCATACCTCAGAACAGAAGCCAATATGTGTACACAATGGAGGCAAACTCTTCTGCACAAAGCCAATTTACAAGTTGGCTGTCCCAAAGGAAGTGTCCTTGACCCCATTCTCTTTCTCTGTTTACATAAATGACCTACCAAATGCATCGCAACTCTACTCTATCCACCACTATTTTGCAGATGACATACATAAGTTTCTCTCACCCGAGCCCAGTCATGCTAGCAATACTGTGAATTACCGAATTTACAGGAAAATATTCTACCTGGCATTTGAGGATAACAAACTTAACATCTCAACAGTGACAAAACTATTCATTCAGTTTGGTAACAGAGCTGCAGATGTCCTCTTTACATATGATAACACGGAATCCTCTATCACAAAGTATCAGAGGGAAAATTCTTAGGATCCACCTATGATAGTAGACTCAAATTTCTCAAAATCATATACAACAACATTTCCAAGAAAATTTCCAAGACCGTGGCATATATGAAGATACGGTTACCATGTTCCACAGTCAGCCCTCATGGCCCTTTTATCATAACTTATTTTCCCCAATTTTGCCTATGGAATTTGTGCATGGGGCTCTCAACAAATCAATAAACCATCTCAGACCATTAATTACCCAACAAAGGCTGCGTCAAAGAATGATAAATTCCACTACAGGCAGCACTCCACCAATATTTCAAAACTCTAAACCTACTCACCATCAAAACATCCTAACTTATATTGTACCTACTAAATACAAAAGAAACTTACTTTAACTGGATATTAACCTCATCAAACGTCTCCTTACTCCAACTCATCAGCAATCACATGACCATAACACAAGGCACAGAATCACTCTCGTGTTCCTTTGTGTCTTCTCCACAACTATGACAAAAATCACGATTCCAAATTCAAATTCAGCTTTATTCTCTTTAAGTATTACAATGCTGAGTTTACAGTATTTGCGTTTATTGTGTGGTTTACATGTGTTAAATTATAATTACAGAGATGTACCACTAGTACCGCAGCATGGCTTAGGCATTCGGGCACAGATTATATTAAATTCTTAGGTTTAAAATGTTTACAGAATTATAGATAGTTGGTATTATGGCTATGTGATATATACTAGTTGTGAGTTAGCAAATGTGAATGCTTTTGTTTGGCACTTTACATAGTTTCAAATTGGAGTATCACAGGCCCAACTTTTGACTAGTTAAGATTCATTATTTGAGATTGAGATTGATTTTCTGTTTTGGTCAACATGGGTGAGTGAGTGTAGTGTGAACCACCCATGGGTGGTATCGTATTTTAGTGACTGGCTGTATCAGGGAGGACTAGATGTTTTATAATGGAGTTTTGAAGGTGGATGAATGTGTCTGCAGTTTTCGATTTTCAGGTAGGGTGTTCCAGATTTTAGGGCCTTTGTCATGCATTGAATTTATGTAAAGGTTTTGTCCGGACTCGGGGAGAATGTCTAGAGATGTTTGTGTCTGGTGTTGTGCTGTGGAGTTATGCACAACTAATCAAGAAAAGCGTTTTAGGTCAAGGTTTATATGGAATTAAGGCCTGTAGATGTAGATTGCACGTAGTAAGTGTGGAAGTAATGAACGGGAGTAAGTTTAGAATCTATGAAGGAGTGGGGGGGGTGTTTTGTCCAGGGATGGATTTAGTGTTAATTCTTACTGCGGCTTTATGTTGGGTTTTTTTGGCTTTAGGTGTGTTGCTGCGTTTGATCCCCAAGCAACAGATAGCATAGGTGAGGTATGGATATATAAGTGAATGAGTTTAGTGTGGGAGAAGGGCAGTTTGCAGGCATAGTATGTATCTTGGAGAGGATCCAACGTTTTGGATACTTTTTGGGTTATGTGTTGGATATGGGTGCGAAGTTCAGGTTGTGGTCGAGGTATGAGGCTAGAATTTGCCTCATTATGCCTGGTGAATTAGTGTGATGTCGATCTTAATGTTAATTTGCGCATTCTCCTGCTTGCTATCCAAACATAATGTAGTAGGTTTTGTCTAAGTTAAGCGTAAGTTTATTGGTGTCCATCCAAGTCGATATTTTGATCAGCTCCTCATTAAACAATGTGATCTTGAGGAGTTGGCAGATTAGGGGTGAGAGAGATGACATAAGTCGTGTCGTCAGCAAAGAGAATGGGGTTCGGTGTCCGAGATAGGTTTGGGAAGATCATGATGTATGTGAGGAAGAGCGGGGACCAAGGACATTCCCCCGGGAAAACTACAGTTTCAAGTGGCTGTGTTGTTGTTGTGTGGTCTTTAATGGTGACATACTGTTAACCTAATTTGTATGGTAAGATTTGAATTTTGCAAGAGGCATGGCCTCTTATAACATAATGGTCAAGTTTGTGGTGTAGGCATGCGTTGGTCTACTGATGTCAAAAAGCTTTTCTTTAGGTCAATAATATTCCTAGTGGATATGCCTTATTTTCCATTGCTGTGTAAAAGCAGATCTAGCATTTTTATAATGCATCATTAGTGCTTTTATTTTTCTGCATCCCAAAAGTGGCAGGGAATTGAGTAGGATTTGTGACGTTATAAATGGGGGGGGGAAAAAATTAGTTCCTGTGCCGAGGTTCTTTCAAAGATTTTGGATAGCAATGGTAAGTTTGATATTGGCCTATAGTTGTTTAAATCTGTAGGGGTCACCACCTTTAAGTATTGGTGTAACCACTTTGCCGTCTTGGTAGTTACGGAAGGTGCCTAGCTTCTTGTGACTTGTTAAAAAGCAATGAGATAGTATGCGAGAGACTGGGCCACTCTCTGTGTACAATAATGGTGGGGACATGAGACACATTACCACTGAGTTTTTTTTAAGTGACATTATAATCTCAGTGACTTCCGTGGGCTCAGGTTGGTGCAAAGATAGAAAGGAATTTGCGGAAATTCCCATCTAGTAGTCCCCGGCATGGGCATTGGTACGTGGGGATTTTATTGGCGAGATTAGAAAACTATGATTGAGAAGAAGTCGTTCTATCTTGTTAGCTGTGTCGTTGGGTTGCAGTGGTGTTTTCATGTAGGTTCAGTCTAGGACAATATTCTTGTTTTTTTTTCAAGTTTGTGGGTCCCTAGTTTCTGAGAGTGTGTTTTCAGGTCTTTTTTCTATCTCCTCTTGTGTCAGTGATATACTGGAGTAGTATAGTTGTTTGGCTTTCTTTATTACTTGGTGAGGACTGATGAATAGTGTTTAACACCTTTGACTGTTTCGACGTATAATTTACGTCTTTACGAGCCAATGTTTTCTGACGTATTTATACGCATAAATTCTAGCAGCTTTTCAATCAAGCAGGAGAAAGGCTCGGTAGGCCCACATGTGAGAGAATGGTCTCCATGGTCAGTGTGCACCATATTAAAAAATACGGGGAGCCAGTGGTGCATTGTGGGATTGCCATTTCTGTTGTCATTGTTCAGCATGTCTAGCGGTAAGAAATATGTGGATTTCACAGCAAATCTGGGATCTCTTCTCTTCCCAAGTGATGCTCTAACACAGTGGAAGTGTCAAGTGAAGATCAATTTCATGATTTGGAGGGAGTTTGAGACCAAATAGGCAATGGAGGAGGAGGAGGGGAGGGAGGAGGGGAAGGAAGAGGAGGAGGAGGTGGAGGAGGATGGAGGAGGAGGAGGAGAAGAAGAGGAGGTGGGAGGAGGGAAGGAGAGGAGGAGGAGGAGGAGGAGGAGGAGGAGGAGGAGGTGAGAGGAGGAGGAGGAGGTGGAGGACGAAGAAGATTGTAAATAATATTGTTCCCTGGAAGCAAGAATAAAAAAAGTCCACCCATGACAGTGACAAGATAAAGGGGAGATTAAGAATCTGATAAGAGGCTGACTTTGATGAGGTTAAGGAGGGTAATATTTACATGACCATCGCCCTCCCTTTGTTTTTTGCTGGTACAACAAACATTTCTGTCTGTCTAGTTGTCTGTCTGCAAGCCCCGGTCTGTCCATCTAGTCTCTGTCTCAGAGAGACGCCACATGACTTGTGTCATCACGTTTACTCACATCTTCAAGCGCAGTTATCTGCCACTTTGTCTCGGTTTCTTTGGGTTATCCTAGGTAATTTACACTATGTTTACTTGTATTTATGTGTACCTGTGAGGACAGGTATAGGCAGTCAGATAGAAAGATATAGATTGAGGGAGAAAGATAATTAGAATAGAATGGAGGGGGGGAAGCAGCATCCGGACCCATTGTTTTGACAGGCGGTAGGGGGAGTGACTAATGAGACAATATGTCACTTTGCAGCTGCGATTCGACTCAAAACAATTATAAGGCACACATCGCCCCACACACGGACGACGAGGGGAGGAGGAGGAGGAGGAGGGAGGAGGAGGGAGGAGGAGGATGAGGAGGAGGAGGAGGAGGAGGAGGAGGAGAGGAGGAGGAGCGAGGAGGAGGAGGAAGGAGGAGGAGGAGGAAGGAGGAGGGGATGGAGGAGGAGGAGGAGGAGGAGGAGGAGGAGGAGGAGGAGGAGGAGGAGGAGGAGGAGGAGGGCGAGGAGGAGGAGGAGGAGCGAGGGGGGAGGAGGAGGAGGAGGAGGAGGAGGAGGAGGAGGAGGAGGAGGAGGTAGGAGGAGGGAGGAGGAGGAGGAGGAGGAGGAGGAGGTGGAGGAGGAGAGGAGGATGAGGAGGTGGGAGGAGGGAGGATGGAGGAGGGAGGAGTGAGGAGGAGGAGCGTGGAGGAGGAAGGAAGGAGGAGGGAGGAGGAGGAGGAGGAGGAGGATGTGATGATGATGATGATGATGATGATGATGATGATGATGATGATGATGCTGCTTGATGATGATGATGATGATGATGATGATGATGTTGATGATGATGATGTTGTTGATGGCGTTGATGATGATGATGATGTGATGAGATGATGATGAGGGAGGAGGTGACGAGGTTGATGATGAGGAGGGGAGGAGGATGATGAGGAGGAGGGGGATGATGATGTGATGTATGATGTGGAGGAGGATGAGGATGATGATTGTTTGTTTGTTTGTTTGTTTGTTTTTGGGTTAACAAGTTTTGTAAACTATATATTGGATAATTATGTTTGTGTGCTATTGTTTTGTAATACACGAGTGTATATATGTACATTGCACATTACTTTGGTCTATAGGCCACATAAGTTATGTGAAAAAAATAAAATAGTGAAATAAAAAACAAAAAACCTTCAATTACAAGTAAACTAAAGTTTACCGGTAACTGTGAGCGGCAGTCGCCGCTGTTGCATACCGCGGCTCATTTTCTGCAAACTTCAACGGCTCTATATCTCGGTAAGTTACCGACTTGGTAACAATTTTTTTTGGACTAAAAACACTCAGGAAAAAATAATCTTAACATTCTTCATAAGAAAAAATGAATTTTTTTTTTTGAATATTTGGCGACCATAGAAAGACCAGTTCAGAGAGGGGCCTGAAACAGTCAAAGGGTTAAGAATATCTTTGTGTATTAAGCCCTGTCTATATTGCTTTTCATATTGGCTGTTTCTTATCAATGGATTTCAGATGGTGCTGGTTAGCATGGGAACCAAGCCGTTTGTGATCTGTTTAGTTTTTAGTAGGACAATGTTTGTTTTGTAATAGTCGAAAGTAGTTTGTTAAGAAAAAATGTTCTGTCAGGTCAATACCATTGGCCATTGGAGAATTCTGATAGGCCAGTCAACAGTCTTAGGTCAGCTGTGAACTTCCTTATTGAGGCCTCAATCATGGAGTCTAAATCGAGACTTTGTTGTATTCAAGGGTGGTTACTAATGTTGGTCAAGAGGAGGTAGGGTTGTAGGTGGTCATAGGCTATCTGTGATATCCCTGATTAAGGGGGGATAGTAATTGGTCCATATGTTGTCTATTATGGTTGCACTTGTTTCAGTGAGCCTGGTTGGTTTAGTTAGTGTTGGGTTGAGAAGTGTGTTGTTCATATTGTTGATGAATCAGTTACAGGCTGATCATCTAGTAAGGCAAGGTTGATGTTGAAGTTCCAGTAAGAGAGGTGGTGCTTATCATTCTGTTCTGTTTGTTATTAGTGCCATTTAATTTCTCACTGAAAGGATTTTTTGGCGGGGGGGGGGGAATATGTTAGTGTGGAGGGTATCCGTAAATGGCACGATTGTTATAGGTGTCTGAAGGTTTTTTTACAGTAAAATTAGCAAAAATGTATTCTCAATATTCATCACGAAAGCAATTGGTGTGATACAAGATAATTGGTTAGAGTAATAGATTGCAATACCACCCCCAACTGGTATGGTCTGCAGATGTGTGATTGTGGTTCCTGGTAGGAGGGTAAGATATCATTGTGTCCTGTTTTAGCCAGGTCTCGGTAAGAATAATGAAGGAGAAGGGTGTCTTTAGTGATTCAAGGAGTGCCAGGAGGTCATCATAGTGTTTGCTTAACCCTTTGAGGGTTTTGGTCATAATAGTACGTCTTATGGCGTAGGGGTTTTTGTCGTCTAGTAAGCATAAATTCTACCGGCTCAAATCTAGTGGGAGAAAGCTGGTAGGCCTTCATATGGAAAGCAATGAGGTCTAATTGTGGTCAGTGTGCACAGTCTATAAAAAAATCCTGCAGCACCACAGTGCATAATGAGAAAAAAAAACTTTGACCATTTTTTGGAATAAATCAGCGACTTTGCAGTGTATTTTCGTATGGTATTATTGTAGTATTCTATGTTTTCTTGGTCTCATTTTTATAGAATGGAAGTCATATTACAGAAATTGAGATGATTTTGACTGGTTTTACAATGAAAGGTGCCTGAAATTTAGCTCAAAGTAGCAGAAATGTTCTGATTTTTACCAAACTTCAAAAGTAAGCAATCGTGCCAAGCGTGCCAAACACTTTTCAACTGGTGAGTCTAATATTCTTTCAGCAAAGTGCACCAATATATTATACCATTTTTTACACTAATGCGTTAGTCTGATAACAGTAATCTTATATTTTTTGTGAGAATAAAAATCAAAGTGGAAAGCAAAAGAATATAAGAGGGGCCTTGACGGACGTGACCTATTGGACTAGAGGAAATGTCATTTTAGTGCCAGGAATGTCTTTCTTGTTTATTCTGGCCCTATTCGGAAAATTGGCATCCTTTTGTAAATTTGTTGTGTATTGGCAAAAATTGCTAAATTCTGACCACTGTAATGGCTAGTTTGACTTTCAAAATGGGTGTTTCTTGCACCATTCGATAGAACAAAAAGGAGTTCTATCGAAATATTTTAGTTTTTTAGTCGACTAGTACAGTGAAATTGGCCCGAAAAATGGGGCTCAAGTGGGCAAAATCGCCGATGCAGTAACATCGCCGAAGGACTGGCTAACTTTGAGAGAGCATATTCGTAAGTTTTTCTATAAATTTCAAACTTTTGGTGTCATTTATGATCGGGAAAAGATCTCTATCTTTTCATAAGAGACATAATTTTTTTTTTTTTTTTTTTCAATTTGGCGACCCTGAGAACGAGTTCGGAGAGGGAATGTCGACTTCAAAGGGTTAAGGACCTGATGTTGTAGTTAAGTATGATCGACTTTAATCATTGTTAAGGATAGTGCTGGCTTTGTGATGCTGTGTTGTAGTCAAGGCAGTTACTTTCCAATAGGTTTTGACTGTGTGTCAGATTATGTAAGTTTAGATCAGGGTCAACGTGGTCTAATCATTATCCAGGTTTCCATTATGGTTATTTTTTATCCTGATTTGTGTGTTGAGTTTTAGTACTGATATTGTGTGGAGGAACGTTTGTCAAGTATATAGCTATAGATTTTGGTCATGGTAGAGTATAGTCACTTATTACTCATTAATGAAGGTGGTGTTGGTTATGTTGTTGTGCTGGGGGGGGGGGGGGGAGGAAATTTTGAGCTAAAGTACAGCTAGGTATAAAATAATTAATATAAAATACAAATTAAAAATAGCACATAGACTCTCACCTTGTATTGCAGTAAGGTCTAATGTAATGGACTCTTAAGTGTATAGTCTATGTATTGACCTAGAGTGAGCTATAGTACTCAACTAGGTTTAATCTAATACGAGAAATTCAATATTATAAATAGCACCAGGATCTCACTAGTTATTACACGTTGGTTAATATAATGACTTTGGGTATGAACTATGTATTGAGCTAGATTGAGCTTTAGTTTTCAACTGAGTTTTATCTAATGAGGTAAAAAAGGCAACAAGACTCTAATTTGTAATTGCACTAAGGTGTTTTATAAAGGGTGTTTACAAGAATTAGAGTATAACTAGAATTTAAATTGACAGATAAAAATATACAAGTTGAAGGTAGCAAAAAGAATAAAAAAAGTAGAAAAAAAAAAAAAAAAAAATATTGTATGAAGGTAGTTGGTAATAAGTTAGCATAAAGGTAGGTAAGAGCCTTGAACATAATATATTGTATATACACAATTGCCCACACTAATAGTCATAAGATATTGAAATCAATCTTAGAGGAGGACTTACAATTATATTAACCTTATAATATAAAAATATAAAAAAATATAAAATAGCTCAGTTGTAGCTCCAGTTAGAGAAGAGGTAGAAGGGAAAAGCAGGAAGGTGGCAAACAACAAGTAAGAGGGAGGTGAAAGTGTATAAAAAAACTAAGGGAAGAGGAAGTTCGGGCGAGATATAAGCGGACTATTGCAGAAAGGTGGGCTAGTTAGCAAAGATGAGTAGAGGGGGGTTGAAGAGGGTTGGAATAGTTTTAAAAAATGCAGTATTAGAATGTGGGGCCCAGAAGTTTGTGGTTATAGGAGGGTGGGGGGGCAGGAGGAATGAGGAGTGATGGTGGAATGATGAAGTTAAGGGTGTGATAAAGAGAAAAGGTAGCTTACGAGGAGTTTTTACAAAGCAGAAGTTGTTTTAAAAGAGCAGAGTATATGGAGAGTTAAATAAAGGTGAAAGAGAGTGGTGAGAGGAGTGCAAAAGGGAGGAGCAGTATGAAAGAGTGGTGTGAGGGGCACTGTCTAAGAAATTTTACATCCCCACCTCCAAATTTTGGAAGTGAGTTATACAAGTTAAGAAATCCTAGGGAAGTAGGATTTGTCGTTAAAAACTGAGTAGGGGAGTTAGTAGAATGGGGAGAGGGAGGTATTAGGTAGATAGGCAGAGAATATTTTTGAGGAACTTTTAAATGTTGAGGAAGAAAGGGAAGGCGGTAATTTCATGCTTGGCCAGGGGGTATACCATTTTAGGAGTGAAGAAGAGCAGAATGTAAGTGTGGTGGAGGTACGTGAGCATTACGTAGAATGAAAAGGGTTATTAAAGCAGCTGGCACTGGATGGGATCATGACAGAAATGTTAAAAGCTGGGGGGGGGGACTATAGTGTGGAGTGGTTGGTACTTTTGTTTAATAAATGTATGAAAGAGGGGGAAGGTACCTATGATTGTCGGAGAGCATGTATTTGTCCCGTTATTAAGGGAAAGGGGACAAAGAGAGATTGTAAAATTTATAGAGGAATAAGTTTTATGAGTCTCCAGGAAAAGTATACGGTTAGGTTATATTGGAAAGAATTAGAGGTTAGAAGATTGTAGAATTGCGGCATGAGCAAGGAGGCTTCAGAGTGGGTAGGGGATGTGTAGATCATGGTTTACATTGAAGCCCATATTGTGAACAGTATTTAGATAAAGGTAGGGAAGTTTTATCTTGCATTTTTATGGATTTAGGAAAAAGGCATATGATAGAGTGGTTAGAGGAGCATGTGGCTGATGTTGCAAGGTTTATGGGATAGCTGTAAGTTACTAAATGCTGTAAAGAGCTTTTATGAGGATCGTGCAGGATCAGGTTTAGGGTGGTGTAGATGGAGGAGAATATTCCTTTTAAAAGTAGGTCTTAGACAGGATGTGTAATGTCACCTTGTTGTCTTAATATATTTATAGATGGGGCTTGGAAAAGAAGTAAATGTTAGGGTGTTCGGGAGAGGGGTTTGGGATTAATTATGGGGAATCAATTTACAAAAATGGGAATTGACACAGTTACTTTTTGTGATGATACTGTGCTTAAGGGAGATCTAAAGAGGAAAAAATTGCAAGGTAGTGGATGAGTTTGAGAATGTGTGTAAAGGTAGGGAAAGTTGAAAGTGACATAGAAAAGAGTAAGGTGATGAGGGTATCATGATTTAGATAAAGAAAAATGGGATATCAAATTGGGAGGAGGGTTGAAGAAGTGAATGATTTTCAGATACTTGGGAGTTGACGCTGTAGGCGGATGGATTTATGTAGGATGAGTGGTTATAATAGAATTGATGAGGGAAAATAAGGTTGTGTTGGTGCGTTGAGGTATATGTGGATCGTCAAAAACGTCTATCTATGGAGGCAAAGAAGGGATTGTATGAAAGTATAGTAAGGTACAACACTCTTATATGGATGTGAAGCTTGGGGTGGTGAAGGCAGAAGCGAGGGAGACGGCTGGAGGCAGTGGAGATGTCTGTCTAAGGCCATGTGTGGTGTAAATATTATGCAGAAAATTCGGAAGTGAGGAAATTAGGTGAAGGTGTGGAGTCTATAAACAGCTTTAGTCAGAGGCAGGAGGGGGTTGTTGAGGTGGTTTGCCGTCATTTAGATGAGAATGGTATCAAAGTAGAATGACATGGAAAGCATATAAATCTATAGGGGAAGGAGGAAAAGAGGGGTAGGGGGTCGTCCTCGAAAGGGGTTGGGAAAAGAGGGGGTGTAAGGAGTTTTGTGGGCGAGGGGCTTGGACTTCCAGCAAAGCGTGCATGAGCGTGTTAGATAGGAGTGAATGGAGACAAATGATACTTTGGACCTGACGATCCTGTTGGAGTGTGAGCAGGGTAAATTTATGTGAGGGATGCAGGGAAAACCGGTTATTTTCATATAGCGGACTTGAGGCTGGGAAAATGGGAAGTACAATGGCCGCCCACTTTAAAAGGAGTGGTTTGGGATATTGGCAGTTTGAGGGATTGTAGTGTATCTTATACGTATATGCTTTCTAAAATGTTGTATTGAAGAACCTCGGAAAAAGCAGTGATAATGTGTTGAGTGTGGTTGAGAAAGTGCAGTGAATGAGATGAATGTTTTTCTTTTTTGGAGATTTTCTTTCTTTTTTGGGTCACCTGCTCAGGGGTGCGACCGACTTGTTGAAAAAAAAAAAAAATTGAAAATGGTCTTGCAATTGCCAATAGAGTCTGTTATATGTTGTTGACATTCAGAGTTTATAAATAGATTTAAATTGACAAAATTAACTCACAATTTAAGAGTACACAAAAAGAATAATTGTTAAAAAAAACAATGTAATGTCTTGGTTATAATATTATAGTAAGATGGTAGACAGGTGCACAGGTACAAAGGATAATATTAAAGGTTGGAGTTGAATATACAAACTTGAAAATTGGCACACAAATGTTATGGAAGATATAAAATAATGTTTTAATGTAAAAAGTTAAAATTGACTGGTTATTGTAAATATGGTGTTTAATTAAATTTTAGTAAGTAATAATGATTACAAAAAAAGTGAAAAAGTAATGTTTATTTCATTCATATTGCACTGCGTAGTTATACTAGAGTTATATGGCAGTACAGGTAATAAGAGTACTTAAGATAGTAAATGATGGTATTTAAAACAGATAAAGGTAATGGACAAGTAATGGTTATTTAACATGTCAAAAATGTTGAGATTAAATTGAAATTATAGTAAAAAAAAATGGTAATTATTAATTTTAGTAAGTAATATCAATATCGGTGGGGAAGGAGACGACCAACTTGTTGAAAAAAAAAAAAAAAAAAATATCAATTGATAAGTATTTAAAAAAAATAGAGTAGTTATATGGACAGAGAAGTATTCAATTCTAGCTAATGTTAAAGCAAACAAAAGTAAATAAGAAAATTACATAAGGTGCAATGCACATAAAAGGCCCAAAAATCTTGAATTCATTACCTGTGTATATAAAGAAACACTGTTTATAAAATCACTACCACAATAATTAAACATACTGAATAATTGTATCGCATTAAAATGTTTAACCTGATGACCCCCCCACTCACAACTTGTAATTTTTAATTACATTACCTACAGAATACTCCTTCTACTGAATGCACAGCAAAACAGTAAATGACCCCATATAACCTGTCTGTGAAATACGCATTTGTGCTTAATTGTTAATCTTAATGTTGCCTTTAGTTAATCTTAAGTTAATTTTAAGCCTGCCCATAATTGCTCTGCATAAAGGGGCTTTGGCATGTTACACTTAACCACTGTATTTTTTTAGTACTTAAATGTATCATGTTCAAATTAATAAATAAATAAATAAATAATAATCAAGGAAACCTCTTGAGGCCCGCTCGGCTTGTGGAAATTTTGCTCGCGTTATGGAAGCAAAAATTGACCATTCGACCTGCTATATTTGGATAACTACACCAAGTAGAGGGTTGCTCTCACAAGTAGAGGTTCCACTGTAATGGGCTTTTACTAATGTTTCTGAGATAACCTATACGTAGACGGAAACACCCCGAAGGTCATGAATCGCCAGAAAACACTTTATGAAGCAATGAGCATCAAGCCGATCAGCTAAGGAAAGGATAGTTTCACCTTCAGCATAGAGGCTTTTAACAGGGATGAACAAAAAGGCACCAGGCATAAATGTAGGCCTTGATTGCTGAAGGGGATCTAACAGAGAGATTGATAGGAGAAGCTGCAGAAATAGACTAGGTTCTCCAAAATCCAAGCTTGGGGACAAAGACTAGGGTGGAATGGCAAACGGAGGGGAGTTTGGCGATCTGCTTCCACATGAAAATGGCAGACTTTTAAGAAGACTCAGCCGACCATGGCAAATTGCCTTCAAAGAAGAAATGTGAGGTTTCCATGTCAACCAGGGATGGAAGAGAGGCCAAGAACTTGACCATATCACCAATTGCACAGAGATGTTTAATACAATGGAATATCTGGGATAAGAGGACGCCTAGTGAAGGTAATGAATTGGACTTTATACTAGTAAATTAAAGCAAGAGAAGTGGTCATGGGACAACTCAGTCAATTACAACCTGCAGGCGAGGCTGCTTTAAGGGAACAGGTCAGCACTGAGAACGCTACAGTGAAGTCATCTACATAAAGTGGCAACCAAATATGCAATGGAAGAACAGAAGGTAGTAGGTCTATTTATAGCTAACAGAAAAAAGGGTAGTGCTAAAGACACAACTTGTGGGACTCCTCGGCTTGAACAAAATTGAGGAAAGCAAGGGTGCAACATTGACCCAAAAATTTCTGTCAGCTAAAAAGCAGCAAGGTAGGTTGGTAGATTATGCAGATATCTAAGGAGTGGGCTTGGGCTCAAATGTTATACCTAAAAAGTGGTGTCATATGCTCTCAAGATCAAAAAAGACCGCTAGGATGGAGCGTTTGTTAGCAATGGCATTTCGCACATATAGTATGTATCTAAGTGGTGCAAGCGGTTCCAAAGTAGAGTAGCCCTTGCGAAAGCAATATTGCAAGGGGGAAAAGACTTTATGGGGTCTCCAAGAACCACATCAGTCGTCTATTCCTCAATCGTTCCATCACTTGCAGACTACACTGGTCAGGGCAATGAGACGATAGTGCGAGGTATCAAGCCCCGAGGTGCCTGGTTTGCAAATACCTTAATACGATGGCAGATTTCCATTGTTGAGGGAGATCTCTCATGCCCAAATAAGATAGAAATATGCAAAAGGACTGGAAGGGCATAGAATGCAAGATGTTGTAAGCATACAGATATGAATGTCCATCATGTCCAGGCTGCCGATGGTGGCAAGCAGAAATCGTGGACTTAGCTCTAGGAGAGTGAAAGGTACGTTACATGGCTCAATTCCATTAGAGGGGAGAAAATCCAAGGGCAATTGTCCTTGGTAGACTTAGACGCAAGAAATGAGGGACAAAGGTGATGAAGCCCTTGGGCGACACGGACCAGATAGATTCATGATTTCACTTGACAACTTCAAAAGGTAATGCAATACTATACACCAGCACCCATAAAACAGGAGCTGGTCTGGAGTGTACTTGCCACAACGTCTGAACCTTCCTCCACACACACACATAGGGAAACACAAGGGAATGGTAGAACACATTGTCTTGCCAACAAGGCATTTAGCGTCGCGTATGACACGGCAAGCAAGTGACCCCTTGCTCACTTGAAATCTAAAAGACGCTTGAGGTACAATTATGTCAATAATGGCCATGCAGCACATTTCAAACACTGTACTGGGCCAGTGGGAGACCACGAAGGAATATGTCTGAGAAGCCTGCCTGAGCGTTTGAGGAATAGAACATGACGCCGCTGTCAAAACTAAGGTTGCTAAACTGTGTACCAGTTCATCAATACAGAATAAAAGGGGGTCCTCAACAAAAAGGTGGTTAAGTGAGAGTATAAGTCCCAATTTGCTTGTGCATGTCAGGAACTCTAACTAGAAGATTCACTATAATATCTTATGATTACAAGAATCACTACACAGATTCCCTCACGTATTACCTACCCTCCAATCTTATTGAATCAGCGACTTACATTGAACACCAATCAAACAGCTAAAACTGCTAATTACTTACACTCACTCCTCAACCCATCAAATCCTTCTCAGAGCCACACAACAACATAACTTGTCTTTAACCTACATTTCAGATCTTTAAGGAACCTTTACAATGACCTCATAGCATTACTAAATTCCCTGCCTGCCCGTATGTCATCAATACTCTCACCAAAACCTGGCAACAAACCTGATACTTCAGATGTACATATGCCATTCCTGGTTACACAGCATACACAAACTGTAGGGCAGATCACGAGGGGGGTGGCACTGCTGTATACTACTCAGACCACTAGATGTATCCTATACTTGCACAAGGGAATGAACATGGGGGAATTATAATAGCTAATATTCAAATCCAAAACATACAAAAACCTTCACATTGATAAACACCTACAGAGTACAAAGACAGTTTCAAACATAGCCGTTTTAGTGAAAAACCTAGGAAAGTATGATAACTGATGCCAACGCATGAATAAGATCACTTACTACTCTCAGGTGGACTTCAATATAAATCTCTGCAAGACCAGGACCCACACATGACTGAATTCACAAAACATGAGTAAATGCTTCTTGCCACAACATTAACAAACCTACAAGAATTTCAGTGATAGTGTTTCCATACTAGACCAACATCTGGACAACACCATATCCCCTTTAAAATTCAGCATAACAGGATTATACCACAGACCATAATCCTACCTTCCTCATAACTAATCTAGGCAAATTTCCCCCAAAAACACTACTAAGTCACTTTTCAGACTTCACAATTAGGCAGCCATTAATAACTTCACAACAAGCAGTGACAAAACATTGACTGGCACGCTGAGCTAAAATTCTTATACAGATATTGACAAATGTATTAATAATTTTCTAAAAAGAAGGATACCCAATAACTCTATAACAAGGCACTGCCTTAAAAAAACTAAACAGAGGACCGTCTAAGAGAAAATGAACCGTCCACTGGCTAAACACCCAGCAATCCTCATATCTTTAAAATACAAGCACTCATATGAAAAACAGTACAGAATGTAGTAACATAACCAGGACCAAACATATCGTTACTCGTACAATTACTAACAGCCTGTAAGAGGGCTAAATAATTTGTATTATGTGAAAGATTATCCAACTTAAATAGGTGATATAAATAAAGACTGAAAACCCTATAGAAATTATAGGAACAAATAAAGGAATCACAAAATAGTTGCTCAATTGAACTACAAAACGATGAACCCAAACACTCCCTCCAACTGGTACAGCAGACTCAATGAATTCTTTCCACCATATGAAAAAACCTTGCCAATAAAATCCCAGCTCAAAGTACCCCACCCAATGGCTACCTCACTGGCAACTCACCCGAACACCAATGTTCTAGCTCCGGACAAAACCCAAATACACAGTCTCCTTATTATCAACACATAAAAAGCAAGACAGGAGATTTACATACCTTTACACCCTTTATTACAAAAAAGCATCACAAGTCGCTGTCACCAATCATTGCAAACACTCTTTTACAAAACCATCGCAATCCTCTACCTTCTCTAAGTTCTCAAAATAGCAAGGGTCACCCCGATCCTTAATGGAGGAGACCAAAGACTTGAATAAATATAGGCCAATATCCCAACTTAACCCTCTCTCTAAAATCTTCGAAAAATTAATTCATAAGCGAAATCTATTCCACGTCATCTCCACAACATACTCAACCCCTGTCAGTTTGGGTTCAGGCCTATAAAAATACGAATGATGCTATTATACAACATGCTAGAACCACATATTTACATGTCTACTAGAGAAAAAAGAAGTCCCACCGGGGATCATTCATTGATTTACGTAAAACCTTTTGATACAGCTGACATGGACCTTGCTCACATAAAATTGTCACACTATGGTATAAGAGGGCAATCCCTCAACTACCTACAAGTCATACCTCAGAACAGAAGCCAATATGTGTACACAATGGAGGCAAACTCTTCTGCACAAAGCCAATTTACAAGTTGGCTGTCCCAAAGGAAGTGTCCTTGACCCCATTCTCTTTCTCTGTTTACATAAATGACCTACCAAATGCATCGCAACTCTACTCTATCCACCACTATTTTGCAGATGACATACATAAGTTTCTCTCACCCGAGCCCAGTCATGCTAGCAATACTGTGAATTACCGAATTTACAGGAAAATATTCTACCTGGCATTTGAGGATAACAAACTTAACATCTCAACAGTGACAAAACTATTCATTCAGTTTGGTAACAGAGCTGCAGATGTCCTCTTTACATATGATAACACGGAATCCTCTATCACAAAGTATCAGAGGGAAAATTCTTAGGATCCACCTATGATAGTAGACTCAAATTTCTCAAAATCATATACAACAACATTTCCAAGAAAATTTCCAAGACCGTGGCATATATGAAGATACGGTTACCATGTTCCACAGTCAGCCCTCATGGCCCTTTTATCATAACTTATTTTCCCCAATTTTGCCTATGGAATTTGTGCATGGGGCTCTCAACAAATCAATAAACCATCTCAGACCATTAATTACCCAACAAAGGCTGCGTCAAAGAATGATAAATTCCACTACAGGCAGCACTCCACCAATATTTCAAAACTCTAAACCTACTCACCATCAAAACATCCTAACTTATATTGTACCTACTAAATACAAAAGAAACTTACTTTAACTGGATATTAACCTCATCAAACGTCTCCTTACTCCAACTCATCAGCAATCACATGACCATAACACAAGGCACAGAATCACTCTCGTGTTCCTTTGTGTCTTCTCCACAACTATGACAAAAATCACGATTCCAAATTCAAATTCAGCTTTATTCTCTTTAAGTATTACAATGCTGAGTTTACAGTATTTGCGTTTATTGTGTGGTTTACATGTGTTAAATTATAATTACAGAGATGTACCACTAGTACCGCAGCATGGCTTAGGCATTCGGGCACAGATTATATTAAATTCTTAGGTTTAAAATGTTTACAGAATTATAGATAGTTGGTATTATGGCTATGTGATATATACTAGTTGTGAGTTAGCAAATGTGAATGCTTTTGTTTGGCACTTTACATAGTTTCAAATTGGAGTATCACAGGCCCAACTTTTGACTAGTTAAGATTCATTATTTGAGATTGAGATTGATTTTCTGTTTTGGTCAACATGGGTGAGTGAGTGTAGTGTGAACCACCCATGGGTGGTATCGTATTTTAGTGACTGGCTGTATCAGGGAGGACTAGATGTTTTATAATGGAGTTTTGAAGGTGGATGAATGTGTCTGCAGTTTTCGATTTTCAGGTAGGGTGTTCCAGATTTTAGGGCCTTTGTCATGCATTGAATTTATGTAAAGGTTTTGTCCGGACTCGGGGAGAATGTCTAGAGATGTTTGTGTCTGGTGTTGTGCTGTGGAGTTATGCACAACTAATCAAGAAAAGCGTTTTAGGTCAAGGTTTATATGGAATTAAGGCCTGTAGATGTAGATTGCACGTAGTAAGTGTGGAAGTAATGAACGGGAGTAAGTTTAGAATCTATGAAGGAGTGGGGGGGGTGTTTTGTCCAGGGATGGATTTAGTGTTAATTCTTACTGCGGCTTTATGTTGGGTTTTTTTGGCTTTAGGTGTGTTGCTGCGTTTGATCCCCAAGCAACAGATAGCATAGGTGAGGTATGGATATATAAGTGAATGAGTTTAGTGTGGGAGAAGGGCAGTTTGCAGGCATAGTATGTATCTTGGAGAGGATCCAACGTTTTGGATACTTTTTGGGTTATGTGTTGGATATGGGTGCGAAGTTCAGGTTGTGGTCGAGGTATGAGGCTAGAATTTGCCTCATTATGCCTGGTGAATTAGTGTGATGTCGATCTTAATGTTAATTTGCGCATTCTCCTGCTTGCTATCCAAACATAATGTAGTAGGTTTTGTCTAAGTTAAGCGTAAGTTTATTGGTGTCCATCCAAGTCGATATTTTGATCAGCTCCTCATTAAACAATGTGATCTTGAGGAGTTGGCAGATTAGGGGTGAGAGAGATGACATAAGTCGTGTCGTCAGCAAAGAGAATGGGGTTCGGTGTCCGAGATAGGTTTGGGAAGATCATGATGTATGTGAGGAAGAGCGGGGACCAAGGACATTCCCCCGGGAAAACTACAGTTTCAAGTGGCTGTGTTGTTGTTGTGTGGTCTTTAATGGTGACATACTGTTAACCTAATTTGTATGGTAAGATTTGAATTTTGCAAGAGGCATGGCCTCTTATAACATAATGGTCAAGTTTGTGGTGTAGGCATGCGTTGGTCTACTGATGTCAAAAAGCTTTTCTTTAGGTCAATAATATTCCTAGTGGATATGCCTTATTTTCCATTGCTGTGTAAAAGCAGATCTAGCATTTTTATAATGCATCATTAGTGCTTTTATTTTTCTGCATCCCAAAAGTGGCAGGGAATTGAGTAGGATTTGTGACGTTATAAATGGGGGGGGGAAAAAATTAGTTCCTGTGCCGAGGTTCTTTCAAAGATTTTGGATAGCAATGGTAAGTTTGATATTGGCCTATAGTTGTTTAAATCTGTAGGGGTCACCACCTTTAAGTATTGGTGTAACCACTTTGCCGTCTTGGTAGTTACGGAAGGTGCCTAGCTTCTTGTGACTTGTTAAAAAGCAATGAGATAGTATGCGAGAGACTGGGCCACTCTCTGTGTACAATAATGGTGGGGACATGAGACACATTACCACTGAGTTTTTTTTAAGTGACATTATAATCTCAGTGACTTCCGTGGGCTCAGGTTGGTGCAAAGATAGAAAGGAATTTGCGGAAATTCCCATCTAGTAGTCCCCGGCATGGGCATTGGTACGTGGGGATTTTATTGGCGAGATTAGAAAACTATGATTGAGAAGAAGTCGTTCTATCTTGTTAGCTGTGTCGTTGGGTTGCAGTGGTGTTTTCATGTAGGTTCAGTCTAGGACAATATTCTTGTTTTTTTTTCAAGTTTGTGGGTCCCTAGTTTCTGAGAGTGTGTTTTCAGGTCTTTTTTCTATCTCCTCTTGTGTCAGTGATATACTGGAGTAGTATAGTTGTTTGGCTTTCTTTATTACTTGGTGAGGACTGATGAATAGTGTTTAACACCTTTGACTGTTTCGACGTATAATTTACGTCTTTACGAGCCAATGTTTTCTGACGTATTTATACGCATAAATTCTAGCAGCTTTTCAATCAAGCAGGAGAAAGGCTCGGTAGGCCCACATGTGAGAGAATGGTCTCCATGGTCAGTGTGCACCATATTAAAAAATACGGGGAGCCAGTGGTGCATTGTGGGATTGCCATTTCTGTTGTCATTGTTCAGCATGTCTAGCGGTAAGAAATATGTGGATTTCACAGCAAATCTGGGATCTCTTCTCTTCCCAAGTGATGCTCTAACACAGTGGAAGTGTCAAGTGAAGATCAATTTCATGATTTGGAGGGAGTTTGAGACCAAATAGGCAATGGAGGAGGAGGAGGGGAGGGAGGAGGGGAAGGAAGAGGAGGAGGAGGTGGAGGAGGATGGAGGAGGAGGAGGAGAAGAAGAGGAGGTGGGAGGAGGGAAGGAGAGGAGGAGGAGGAGGAGGAGGAGGAGGAGGAGGAGGTGAGAGGAGGAGGAGGAGGTGGAGGACGAAGAAGATTGTAAATAATATTGTTCCCTGGAAGCAAGAATAAAAAAAGTCCACCCATGACAGTGACAAGATAAAGGGGAGATTAAGAATCTGATAAGAGGCTGACTTTGATGAGGTTAAGGAGGGTAATATTTACATGACCATCGCCCTCCCTTTGTTTTTTGCTGGTACAACAAACATTTCTGTCTGTCTAGTTGTCTGTCTGCAAGCCCCGGTCTGTCCATCTAGTCTCTGTCTCAGAGAGACGCCACATGACTTGTGTCATCACGTTTACTCACATCTTCAAGCGCAGTTATCTGCCACTTTGTCTCGGTTTCTTTGGGTTATCCTAGGTAATTTACACTATGTTTACTTGTATTTATGTGTACCTGTGAGGACAGGTATAGGCAGTCAGATAGAAAGATATAGATTGAGGGAGAAAGATAATTAGAATAGAATGGAGGGGGGGAAGCAGCATCCGGACCCATTGTTTTGACAGGCGGTAGGGGGAGTGACTAATGAGACAATATGTCACTTTGCAGCTGCGATTCGACTCAAAACAATTATAAGGCACACATCGCCCCACACACGGACGACGAGGGGAGGAGGAGGAGGAGGAGGGAGGAGGAGGGAGGAGGAGGATGAGGAGGAGGAGGAGGAGGAGGAGGAGGAGAGGAGGAGGAGCGAGGAGGAGGAGGAAGGAGGAGGAGGAGGAAGGAGGAGGGGATGGAGGAGGAGGAGGAGGAGGAGGAGGAGGAGGAGGAGGAGGAGGAGGAGGAGGAGGAGGAGGGCGAGGAGGAGGAGGAGGAGCGAGGGGGGAGGAGGAGGAGGAGGAGGAGGAGGAGGAGGAGGAGGAGGAGGAGGTAGGAGGAGGGAGGAGGAGGAGGAGGAGGAGGAGGAGGTGGAGGAGGAGAGGAGGATGAGGAGGTGGGAGGAGGGAGGATGGAGGAGGGAGGAGTGAGGAGGAGGAGCGTGGAGGAGGAAGGAAGGAGGAGGGAGGAGGAGGAGGAGGAGGAGGATGTGATGATGATGATGATGATGATGATGATGATGATGATGATGATGATGCTGCTTGATGATGATGATGATGATGATGATGATGATGTTGATGATGATGATGTTGTTGATGGCGTTGATGATGATGATGATGTGATGAGATGATGATGAGGGAGGAGGTGACGAGGTTGATGATGAGGAGGGGAGGAGGATGATGAGGAGGAGGGGGATGATGATGTGATGTATGATGTGGAGGAGGATGAGGATGATGATTGTTTGTTTGTTTGTTTGTTTGTTTTTGGGTTAACAAGTTTTGTAAACTATATATTGGATAATTATGTTTGTGTGCTATTGTTTTGTAATACACGAGTGTATATATGTACATTGCACATTACTTTGGTCTATAGGCCACATAAGTTATGTGAAAAAAATAAAATAGTGAAATAAAAAACAAAAAACCTTCAATTACAAGTAAACTAAAGTTTACCGGTAACTGTGAGCGGCAGTCGCCGCTGTTGCATACCGCGGCTCATTTTCTGCAAACTTCAACGGCTCTATATCTCGGTAAGTTACCGACTTGGTAACAATTTTTTTTGGACTAAAAACACTCAGGAAAAAATAATCTTAACATTCTTCATAAGAAAAAATGAATTTTTTTTTTTGAATATTTGGCGACATAGAATGACAGTTTCAGAGAGGGGCCTGAAACAGTCAAAGGGTTAAGAATATCTTTGTGTATTAAGCCCTGTCTATATTGCTTTTCATATTGGCTGTTTCTTATCAATGGATTTCAGATGGTGCTGGTTAGCATGGGAACCAAGCCGTTTGTGATCTGTTTAGTTTTTAGTAGGACAATGTTTGTTTTGTAATAGTCGAAAGTAGTTTGTTAAGAAAAAATGTTCTGTCAGGTCAATACCATTGGCCATTGGAGAATTCTGATAGGCCAGTCAACAGTCTCTAGGTCAGCTGTGAACTTCCTTATTGAGGCCTCAATCATGGAGTCTAAATCGAGACTTTGTTGTATTCAAGGGTGGTTACTAATGTTGGTCAAGAGGAGGTAGGGTTGTAGGTGGTCATAGGCTATCTGTGATATCCCTGATTAAGGGGGGATAGTAATTGGTCCATATGTTGTCTATTATGGTTGCACTTGTTTCAGTGAGCCTGGTTGGTTTAGTTAGTGTTGGGTTGAGAAGTGTGTTGTTCATATTGTTGATGAATCAGTTACAGGCTGATCATCTAGTAAGGCAAGGTTGATGTTGAAGTTCCAGTAAGAGAGGTGGTGCTTATCATTCTGTTCTGTTTGTTATTAGTGCCATTTAATTTCTCACTGAAAGGATTTTTTGGCGGGGGGGGGGGAATATGTTAGTGTGGAGGGTATCCGTAAATGGCACGATTGTTATAGGTGTCTGAAGGTTTTTTTACAGTAAAATTAGCAAAAATGTATTCTCAATATTCATCACGAAAGCAATTGGTGTGATACAAGATAATTGGTTAGAGTAATAGATTGCAATACCACCCCCAACTGGTATGGTCTGCAGATGTGTGATTGTGGTTCCTGGTAGGAGGGTAAGATATCATTGTGTCCTGTTTTAGCCAGGTCTCGGTAAGAATAATGAAGGAGAAGGGTGTCTTTAGTGATTCAAGGAGTGCCAGGAGGTCATCATAGTGTTTGCTTAACCCTTTGAGGGTTTTGGTCATAATAGTACGTCTTATGGCGTAGGGGTTTTTGTCGTCTAGTAAGCATAAATTCTACCGGCTCAAATCTAGTGGGAGAAAGCTGGTAGGCCTTCATATGGAAAGCAATGAGGTCTAATTGTGGTCAGTGTGCACAGTCTATAAAAAAATCCTGCAGCACCACAGTGCATAATGAGAAAAAAAAACTTTGACCATTTTTTGGAATAAATCAGCGACTTTGCAGTGTATTTTCGTATGGTATTATTGTAGTATTCTATGTTTTCTTGGTCTCATTTTTATAGAATGGAAGTCATATTACAGAAATTGAGATGATTTTGACTGGTTTTACAATGAAAGGTGCCTGAAATTTAGCTCAAAGTAGCAGAAATGTTCTGATTTTTACCAAACTTCAAAAGTAAGCAATCGTGCCAAGCGTGCCAAACACTTTTCAACTGGTGAGTCTAATATTCTTTCAGCAAAGTGCACCAATATATTATACCATTTTTTACACTAATGCGTTAGTCTGATAACAGTAATCTTATATTTTTTGTGAGAATAAAAATCAAAGTGGAAAGCAAAAGAATATAAGAGGGGCCTTGACGGACGTGACCTATTGGACTAGAGGAAATGTCATTTTAGTGCCAGGAATGTCTTTCTTGTTTATTCTGGCCCTATTCGGAAAATTGGCATCCTTTTGTAAATTTGTTGTGTATTGGCAAAAATTGCTAAATTCTGACCACTGTAATGGCTAGTTTGACTTTCAAAATGGGTGTTTCTTGCACCATTCGATAGAACAAAAAGGAGTTCTATCGAAATATTTTAGTTTTTTAGTCGACTAGTACAGTGAAATTGGCCCGAAAAATGGGGCTCAAGTGGGCAAAATCGCCGATGCAGTAACATCGCCGAAGGACTGGCTAACTTTGAGAGAGCATATTCGTAAGTTTTTCTATAAATTTCAAACTTTTGGTGTCATTTATGATCGGGAAAAGATCTCTATCTTTTCATAAGAGACATAATTTTTTTTTTTTTTTTTTTCAATTTGGCGACCCTGAGAACGAGTTCGGAGAGGGAATGTCGACTTCAAAGGGTTAAGGACCTGATGTTGTAGTTAAGTATGATCGACTTTAATCATTGTTAAGGATAGTGCTGGCTTTGTGATGCTGTGTTGTAGTCAAGGCAGTTACTTTCCAATAGGTTTTGACTGTGTGTCAGATTATGTAAGTTTAGATCAGGGTCAACGTGGTCTAATCATTATCCAGGTTTCCATTATGGTTATTTTTTATCCTGATTTGTGTGTTGAGTTTTAGTACTGATATTGTGTGGAGGAACGTTTGTCAAGTATATAGCTATAGATTTTGGTCATGGTAGAGTATAGTCACTTATTACTCATTAATGAAGGTGGTGTTGGTTATGTTGTTGTGCTGGGGGGGGGGGGGGGAGGAAATTTTGAGCTAAAGTACAGCTAGGTATAAAATAATTAATATAAAATACAAATTAAAAATAGCACATAGACTCTCACCTTGTATTGCAGTAAGGTCTAATGTAATGGACTCTTAAGTGTATAGTCTATGTATTGACCTAGAGTGAGCTATAGTACTCAACTAGGTTTAATCTAATACGAGAAATTCAATATTATAAATAGCACCAGGATCTCACTAGTTATTACACGTTGGTTAATATAATGACTTTGGGTATGAACTATGTATTGAGCTAGATTGAGCTTTAGTTTTCAACTGAGTTTTATCTAATGAGGTAAAAAAGGCAACAAGACTCTAATTTGTAATTGCACTAAGGTGTTTTATAAAGGGTGTTTACAAGAATTAGAGTATAACTAGAATTTAAATTGACAGATAAAAATATACAAGTTGAAGGTAGCAAAAAGAATAAAAAAAGTAGAAAAAAAAAAAAAAAAAAATATTGTATGAAGGTAGTTGGTAATAAGTTAGCATAAAGGTAGGTAAGAGCCTTGAACATAATATATTGTATATACACAATTGCCCACACTAATAGTCATAAGATATTGAAATCAATCTTAGAGGAGGACTTACAATTATATTAACCTTATAATATAAAAATATAAAAAAATATAAAATAGCTCAGTTGTAGCTCCAGTTAGAGAAGAGGTAGAAGGGAAAAGCAGGAAGGTGGCAAACAACAAGTAAGAGGGAGGTGAAAGTGTATAAAAAAACTAAGGGAAGAGGAAGTTCGGGCGAGATATAAGCGGACTATTGCAGAAAGGTGGGCTAGTTAGCAAAGATGAGTAGAGGGGGGTTGAAGAGGGTTGGAATAGTTTTAAAAAATGCAGTATTAGAATGTGGGGCCCAGAAGTTTGTGGTTATAGGAGGGTGGGGGGGCAGGAGGAATGAGGAGTGATGGTGGAATGATGAAGTTAAGGGTGTGATAAAGAGAAAAGGTAGCTTACGAGGAGTTTTTACAAAGCAGAAGTTGTTTTAAAAGAGCAGAGTATATGGAGAGTTAAATAAAGGTGAAAGAGAGTGGTGAGAGGAGTGCAAAAGGGAGGAGCAGTATGAAAGAGTGGTGTGAGGGGCACTGTCTAAGAAATTTTACATCCCCACCTCCAAATTTTGGAAGTGAGTTATACAAGTTAAGAAATCCTAGGGAAGTAGGATTTGTCGTTAAAAACTGAGTAGGGGAGTTAGTAGAATGGGGAGAGGGAGGTATTAGGTAGATAGGCAGAGAATATTTTTGAGGAACTTTTAAATGTTGAGGAAGAAAGGGAAGGCGGTAATTTCATGCTTGGCCAGGGGGTATACCATTTTAGGAGTGAAGAAGAGCAGAATGTAAGTGTGGTGGAGGTACGTGAGCATTACGTAGAATGAAAAGGGTTATTAAAGCAGCTGGCACTGGATGGGATCATGACAGAAATGTTAAAAGCTGGGGGGGGGGACTATAGTGTGGAGTGGTTGGTACTTTTGTTTAATAAATGTATGAAAGAGGGGGAAGGTACCTATGATTGTCGGAGAGCATGTATTTGTCCCGTTATTAAGGGAAAGGGGACAAAGAGAGATTGTAAAATTTATAGAGGAATAAGTTTTATGAGTCTCCAGGAAAAGTATACGGTTAGGTTATATTGGAAAGAATTAGAGGTTAGAAGATTGTAGAATTGCGGCATGAGCAAGGAGGCTTCAGAGTGGGTAGGGGATGTGTAGATCATGGTTTACATTGAAGCCCATATTGTGAACAGTATTTAGATAAAGGTAGGGAAGTTTTATCTTGCATTTTTATGGATTTAGGAAAAAGGCATATGATAGAGTGGTTAGAGGAGCATGTGGCTGATGTTGCAAGGTTTATGGGATAGCTGTAAGTTACTAAATGCTGTAAAGAGCTTTTATGAGGATCGTGCAGGATCAGGTTTAGGGTGGTGTAGATGGAGGAGAATATTCCTTTTAAAAGTAGGTCTTAGACAGGATGTGTAATGTCACCTTGTTGTCTTAATATATTTATAGATGGGGCTTGGAAAAGAAGTAAATGTTAGGGTGTTCGGGAGAGGGGTTTGGGATTAATTATGGGGAATCAATTTACAAAAATGGGAATTGACACAGTTACTTTTTGTGATGATACTGTGCTTAAGGGAGATCTAAAGAGGAAAAAATTGCAAGGTAGTGGATGAGTTTGAGAATGTGTGTAAAGGTAGGGAAAGTTGAAAGTGACATAGAAAAGAGTAAGGTGATGAGGGTATCATGATTTAGATAAAGAAAAATGGGATATCAAATTGGGAGGAGGGTTGAAGAAGTGAATGATTTTCAGATACTTGGGAGTTGACGCTGTAGGCGGATGGATTTATGTAGGATGAGTGGTTATAATAGAATTGATGAGGGAAAATAAGGTTGTGTTGGTGCGTTGAGGTATATGTGGATCGTCAAAAACGTCTATCTATGGAGGCAAAGAAGGGATTGTATGAAAGTATAGTAAGGTACAACACTCTTATATGGATGTGAAGCTTGGGGTGGTGAAGGCAGAAGCGAGGGAGACGGCTGGAGGCAGTGGAGATGTCTGTCTAAGGCCATGTGTGGTGTAAATATTATGCAGAAAATTCGGAAGTGAGGAAATTAGGTGAAGGTGTGGAGTCTATAAACAGCTTTAGTCAGAGGCAGGAGGGGGTTGTTGAGGTGGTTTGCCGTCATTTAGATGAGAATGGTATCAAAGTAGAATGACATGGAAAGCATATAAATCTATAGGGGAAGGAGGAAAAGAGGGGTAGGGGGTCGTCCTCGAAAGGGGTTGGGAAAAGAGGGGGTGTAAGGAGTTTTGTGGGCGAGGGGCTTGGACTTCCAGCAAAGCGTGCATGAGCGTGTTAGATAGGAGTGAATGGAGACAAATGATACTTTGGACCTGACGATCCTGTTGGAGTGTGAGCAGGGTAAATTTATGTGAGGGATGCAGGGAAAACCGGTTATTTTCATATAGCGGACTTGAGGCTGGGAAAATGGGAAGTACAATGGCCGCCCACTTTAAAAGGAGTGGTTTGGGATATTGGCAGTTTGAGGGATTGTAGTGTATCTTATACGTATATGCTTTCTAAAATGTTGTATTGAAGAACCTCGGAAAAAGCAGTGATAATGTGTTGAGTGTGGTTGAGAAAGTGCAGTGAATGAGATGAATGTTTTTCTTTTTTGGAGATTTTCTTTCTTTTTTGGGTCACCTGCTCAGGGGTGCGACCGACTTGTTGAAAAAAAAAAAAAATTGAAAATGGTCTTGCAATTGCCAATAGAGTCTGTTATATGTTGTTGACATTCAGAGTTTATAAATAGATTTAAATTGACAAAATTAACTCACAATTTAAGAGTACACAAAAAGAATAATTGTTAAAAAAAACAATGTAATGTCTTGGTTATAATATTATAGTAAGATGGTAGACAGGTGCACAGGTACAAAGGATAATATTAAAGGTTGGAGTTGAATATACAAACTTGAAAATTGGCACACAAATGTTATGGAAGATATAAAATAATGTTTTAATGTAAAAAGTTAAAATTGACTGGTTATTGTAAATATGGTGTTTAATTAAATTTTAGTAAGTAATAATGATTACAAAAAAAGTGAAAAAGTAATGTTTATTTCATTCATATTGCACTGCGTAGTTATACTAGAGTTATATGGCAGTACAGGTAATAAGAGTACTTAAGATAGTAAATGATGGTATTTAAAACAGATAAAGGTAATGGACAAGTAATGGTTATTTAACATGTCAAAAATGTTGAGATTAAATTGAAATTATAGTAAAAAAAAATGGTAATTATTAATTTTAGTAAGTAATATCAATATCGGTGGGGAAGGAGACGACCAACTTGTTGAAAAAAAAAAAAAAAAAAATATCAATTGATAAGTATTTAAAAAAAATAGAGTAGTTATATGGACAGAGAAGTATTCAATTCTAGCTAATGTTAAAGCAAACAAAAGTAAATAAGAAAATTACATAAGGTGCAATGCACATAAAAGGCCCAAAAATCTTGAATTCATTACCTGTGTATATAAAGAAACACTGTTTATAAAATCACTACCACAATAATTAAACATACTGAATAATTGTATCGCATTAAAATGTTTAACCTGATGACCCCCCCACTCACAACTTGTAATTTTTAATTACATTACCTACAGAATACTCCTTCTACTGAATGCACAGCAAAACAGTAAATGACCCCATATAACCTGTCTGTGAAATACGCATTTGTGCTTAATTGTTAATCTTAATGTTGCCTTTAGTTAATCTTAAGTTAATTTTAAGCCTGCCCATAATTGCTCTGCATAAAGGGGCTTTGGCATGTTACACTTAACCACTGTATTTTTTTAGTACTTAAATGTATCATGTTCAAATTAATAAATAAATAAATAAATAATAATCAAGGAAACCTCTTGAGGCCCGCTCGGCTTGTGGAAATTTTGCTCGCGTTATGGAAGCAAAAATTGACCATTCGACCTGCTATATTTGGATAACTACACCAAGTAGAGGGTTGCTCTCACAAGTAGAGGTTCCACTGTAATGGGCTTTTACTAATGTTTCTGAGATAACCTATACGTAGACGGAAACACCCCGAAGGTCATGAATCGCCAGAAAACACTTTATGAAGCAATGAGCATCAAGCCGATCAGCTAAGGAAAGGATAGTTTCACCTTCAGCATAGAGGCTTTTAACAGGGATGAACAAAAAGGCACCAGGCATAAATGTAGGCCTTGATTGCTGAAGGGGATCTAACAGAGAGATTGATAGGAGAAGCTGCAGAAATAGACTAGGTTCTCCAAAATCCAAGCTTGGGGACAAAGACTAGGGTGGAATGGCAAACGGAGGGGAGTTTGGCGATCTGCTTCCACATGAAAATGGCAGACTTTTAAGAAGACTCAGCCGACCATGGCAAATTGCCTTCAAAGAAGAAATGTGAGGTTTCCATGTCAACCAGGGATGGAAGAGAGGCCAAGAACTTGACCATATCACCAATTGCACAGAGATGTTTAATACAATGGAATATCTGGGATAAGAGGACGCCTAGTGAAGGTAATGAATTGGACTTTATACTAGTAAATTAAAGCAAGAGAAGTGGTCATGGGACAACTCAGTCAATTACAACCTGCAGGCGAGGCTGCTTTAAGGGAACAGGTCAGCACTGAGAACGCTACAGTGAAGTCATCTACATAAAGTGGCAACCAAATATGCAATGGAAGAACAGAAGGTAGTAGGTCTATTTATAGCTAACAGAAAAAAGGGTAGTGCTAAAGACACAACTTGTGGGACTCCTCGGCTTGAACAAAATTGAGGAAAGCAAGGGTGCAACATTGACCCAAAAATTTCTGTCAGCTAAAAAGCAGCAAGGTAGGTTGGTAGATTATGCAGATATCTAAGGAGTGGGCTTGGGCTCAAATGTTATACCTAAAAAGTGGTGTCATATGCTCTCAAGATCAAAAAAGACCGCTAGGATGGAGCGTTTGTTAGCAATGGCATTTCGCACATATAGTATGTATCTAAGTGGTGCAAGCGGTTCCAAAGTAGAGTAGCCCTTGCGAAAGCAATATTGCAAGGGGGAAAAGACTTTATGGGGTCTCCAAGAACCACATCAGTCGTCTATTCCTCAATCGTTCCATCACTTGCAGACTACACTGGTCAGGGCAATGAGACGATAGTGAGAGGTATCAACCCCCGGGGTCCCTTTGGTTTGCAAAACCTTAATCGATGGCAGATTTCCATTGTTGAGGGAGATCCTCTCATGCCCAAATAAGATAAAAAATATGAAAAAGGACGGGAAAGGGGCCCATAGAATGCAGATGTTGTAGCATACGTATGAATGTCATCAGGTCCAGCTGCCGATGGCTGGCAAGCAGAAATCGTGGACTCTAGCTCTAGGAGAGTGAAAGGTACGTTACATGGCTCCATTCCATTAGAGGAGAAACCCAAAGGGCAATTGCCCCTTTGGGTAGACTTAGACGCAAAAAAATGAGGGACAAAGGTGAAGCCCTTGGGCGACACGGACCAGATAGTTCATGATTTCCTTGACAACTTCAAAAGGTTATGCAATACTAACACCAGAAAACCCATAAAACAGGAGCGGGGTCTGGAGTGAAACTTGCCACAAACGTCTGAACCTTCCTCCACACCACACACATAGGGAACACAAGGTAATGGTAGACACTTTAGTCTTGCCAACAAGTGCATTTAGCGTCGCGTATGACACGGCAAGCAAGTGCCCTTGCTCACTTGAAATCTAAAAGACGCTCTGAGGTACAATTATGTCAATAATGGCCCCATGCAGCACATTTCAAACACACTGTACGGGCACACGTAGGAGACCACGAAGGCACATATGTCTGAGAATGCCTGCCTGAGGTTTGAGGAATAGAACATGACGCCGCTGTCAAAACTAAGGTTGAAAACTGTGTACCAGTTCATCAATACAGAATAAAAGGGGGTCCTCACAAAAGGTGGTAAGTGAGAGTATAAGTCCCAATTTGCTTGTGCAAATTGCCAACGAGGGGTATGAGGCAGCTGGGAATACATTGTAGAAGAAAGAAGAATAGGAAAGTGATCACTGTCGTGTAAACCCGAAAAACAGACCAAGTGTAATCAAGTGCAAATAAACAAGAAACAGTAGACATTACTCAGAGCAAACAATAACATAACCATCTTCAACTACAATGTCAGACCCTTTGAGCAAACATTATGATGACCTCACAGTATTACTCAGTTCCCTTCATTCCAATATATCAATTATCACACTCACAGAAACCTGGCTTAAGCCTGTTATTACAGATGCCCTATGCCATTCCGGCTACATGGCCATACACAACTGCAGAACGACCAGCAAGGGAGAGGAAAGCTAATACTACTCAAATCAACTTAAATGTATCAAAAAATCCTGCACAGGGATGAACGTGGTGAATATATCATAGCCAAACTTAAACCCAAAAGACCTGCAAAAACCCTCACAGTTATAAACATCTACAGAGTACCACAGTCAAACTTTTACCACTTTAGTGAAAAACTAGGAAACACGATTAATAAAGACCCCCTTTACTAACAGGAGATTTCAAACAAACTTACTACACGACCAGGACCCACAAGTCCCCGAATTCACAAACACTATGAACAATGCCTGTTGCTACCAACATATCAAAAACCTACAAGAATCACCGAGACAAGTATCTCCTTAATAGACCACATCTGGACTAACACCAAAATCCCCTTTAAAATCAGGATAATCACAGACAACATTACAGACCATACCAACCTTTCTCATTATAAAATCTAGGAAAATTTGCCCAAGACATTACTGAAGTTACCTTCAGCTACATAAGAGACAGCTGTTAATAACTTTATAGAAGCTATGAAGAACATCGACTGGGAAAATGAGGGAGAAACATATACAGATAGGGAAAGAATGGGATAAATAATTATCTAAAAAAACCCCATTACCTCTACAACAAACTTTCCCCCCCAAAAAAAACTAAAAAGATCACAGCAAAGAGCTAAATAATCCTGGCTAAAAATCGACCCTCAAATCCATTAACAAAGCAAAATATGAAAAATTATAGAAGGGGGTCAAATAACTAGAGACAGTTAAAACTTTATCGTCAGCTCTTCCCGCCTGATAAAAAAGATCTAAAAAATGTCTTATGAAAATAGTTACATAACATCAAAGGTGATAGAAAATGACGGGAAAAATTATCTGAAATTTTTGGAACTAAAAAGTTACCCAAAAAACAAAACAATCAAATTAAAAAAATTCAGAGAACCTCTCTCGACCAACTGAAACGGCAAAACAGACAACTGAAACGGCAAAACGCTCAATGTTTTCTTTCCCTAGCGAAAAATCAGCGAAAAAAAACCAAGCTCAAACCCCCGTTCATCAGATTCCCTCATAGGTACCTACCAAATCCCTATTCCTAGTCCAAGACCCACCGAAGTCTTGTTCATCAACCCTTTAAAAAAAAAAGGCAGGAACAAAACCCAACTTCCTGTTTTTATGTACAAAAAGCTTTAAGTTTGTCCCCAATTTATTGCAACACTTTTTAAACAAATCCACTGAATCATCTACCTTCCCCAAAAATCCTCAAAATAGGAGGGTCACCCCAACCCATAAAGGAGGTGACCAAGGATTGAATAATATAGACCAATATTAACTTACACTGCTCTTTAAAAAATCTTTAAAAAAATTAATTCCAGACGATTTATTCTCACAAAAACATATTAAACCCCTTTTCGTTTTGGTTCAGGAAAAAATAAAAGCACAAATGTGCTTTTACACTTTTAGAACTAATATTACTGCACTTGAAAAAAAAAGAAGTCCCCTTTTGGGGATTTTCTTGGTTTACATAAACTTTGATCAGTCGACCCTGAGCTGCTGTACATAAATTAATGCACCATGGTATCGAGGTCATCCCTCAAATCCTGAAGTCATAAATTCTCTGCCATCCATTACGTATAATATTATTAATGTACATTTTTTTTTCCCCCCGTAGCCCAGTGGAGGTAATTTGCATTTAATTATCAAAAATTTTTTGTTCACCAAACCTTAACACACGGGGTAGTGGGGCCTTGCAGCAGAACTCGTATGTGTTGCAAATGGTACAAATTCTTTCACCCAACCAAAACAGAGGTCCACAGGGAAGTGTCCTTGGACCCCTCCTCTTTTCTCATCAACACAAAGATCTCCAAATGCATCAAGTACTCAAACCCTTTTTATTGCGATGCAAACATACGTCTTCTCCCCCCCAAACCCCCTCTATCGCCCAACATGTCAATCGAATTGTAGAAATGTTTTCCTGGTGACGATAATAAACTTTCCCCGAAAATGATAAAACCTTTTCATTCAGTTTGAAACAAAGCTGCAAAAGTTAAAATTAACACTAAAAGGATCACCAGTCACAAAAACTTGAGGGAAAATCATAGGTATCCACCTTTACAGTAGCCTTAAGTTCCCGACACATTACAACAAATCACCCAAAAAAATCTCTAAACTGTAGCATTTATCAAAAAGATCGGTTTTACGTTCCCAAACAGCTTCCCGGGGATGCCATTCACTCTATACCCCTTTCCTCACATGGAGTTTGTGATGGGGATCAACAACATTAAATCCCAAGACCTTAAAAAACAGCAAAAGGACAGTCAGAAAGAAACAAAACCCTCCGAAAAAA
>NW_026487493.1:0-70056 GCF_026875155.1 Cherax quadricarinatus | reverse complement strand
AATTTGTTCAAATCGGTCCTGGAGTTCATTGATATCCTCCTTCCCCCAAGTGAAATATACGGCCTATCTTTTGTATCATCACAAACTTACTCATGTCACTAGTAATCCCTTCATCAAGGTCATTAATGTAAATTATAACAAGAGAGGCCTAAAACTGATCCTTGTGGGAACGCCACTTGTGACTAATCCCCAAACAGCATTTCATTCACTCCATTAATGGTAACTCTCTGCTTTTCTATTGGTAAGCCATGCCTCAGATCCATGCTAGAACTTACCTCCTATACAATGAGCTGCCCTTTCTTTAAGAGTCACTTGTGAGTACTCCGCTGTCGAAGGGCCTTTAACTAAAATTCCCAAATAAACAATATCATATTCCTTATCACTGTCAACTGCCTCAAATGTTCTATTGTTGAACGTCAGTAAGTTTTGTCAGGCGAACGACCTCTCGTGAAATCCATGCTAATTCAATTATCAAGTTATGCTCTATCAAGGACTTCCTGAATAATGTCGCTATAATTGATTTCTAATAACTTGCCCACGTATAAGATTCAGCTTATTGGACGGTAATTTGAAGGAGTGGACTTTCCCGATTTGAATATAGAACCACATTAGCCATCTTTCCATAACTCTGGCACAACACTGGTAAGGATGGACGCAATTGAATACACTCGTTTAATGGCATGACTTAAGTTCCATGCTTGCATTCTAAGTAAGTACCCCTTGAAAACAACTCATCGGTCCCGGGGACTTATTTGTTTCAGTTTGTCTATCCTGTTAATAAACCCTGTCCCTCGTGACAGTAATATAGTTAACTTGAATTCATCAGGAACTAAATAATTGTTAATTACCTGGAATCATCATTTACATCTTCCTTGTAAAAACTGACAAAACAATAGTCAATAAATAAGGAAGCACAATTCCAGTTCATTATCCGTCACTGTCCATCCCAGATTTCAGAGGTCCTACTTTTTCCTTTCACCGTTCGTCCCTATACACATGAAAAGAACCCCTTTGGATTATGTCCTTTATTCATTAGCAACTCTAATTTCATGGAGTCACAGATTAGCCTTCTAATCGCTTTTTTTACTTCTCTTTTAAGCTGAACATATTTGGTCAGTAAGGTTAAACCCTCTCCTCTTCTTATGCGCCTATAAATTCCCCTTTTCTCCCTAATAGATGCTTTAGCCTCCTGTTAAACCCATTTGGGATCGTTATTATTAGACCTAATTTTCTCTCATGGGAAAGTATATAATCTGGGCACGGTGTACATTATAAAGAACACAATCATAAAAGCAGATCCCTTCATATTCTTAAGTATGATTATGTCCAATAAAATCATAGCTAGAATAACCCCAAATGAAGATTAGACAAATGTTCCCTAAGTCCATATAATCGGCAGAACGAAAATCGGGGATTTTTACTGTAATATCATTATTTTTGCATTTCCCAATTAATGCTAAAGGAGATGGTATTTGGCTCTGATCACTTGCGTCCAAGCGCTCTTCAGTGATCTCCAGATTATTCACGAGTGTTTCCTTATTTGACAATACTAGGTCTAGCAAATTATACCCGCCTGTAGTTCATTTACACGTCTGTTCCCGAAAAACGTCTGAACTGTTTCCGATGAAGTCATCTGGAACACTAGATTTAACCTGTCAAATAATTCCAGCTATTTGGCCTAAAGTAAAGTCCCCTACTATACTACGTTACTGTGGTACAGAAGGCCTAACAATTCCGACCCAAAAGAAGTCTCCCTCTATCGTGATGCAAGCCTGGGGAGGTCGGTATATTACACCTAGACTTAGTTTTTCTTGAGCCTCCACGAACTCTACCCAAACAGACTCTTGTTACAGCTCCATTCTATTTTTATACCTGTTTTATGCAACAATTAATATTTTCTCGGACATACAATGCAACAACTCCTCCCCCCCTTCCCATTACATCTATCCACATTGAATAACTTAAATCCCTGAATATTACACTCAACAGTCATAATCCCGACTCTTTAAATCATGACCACTTTTCAGTTAAGCAATGAATCAAAGTTCCCAGCACATGCTACCAAACGTATTTCATTATTTTATTTCTTGCACTTCGACTGTTAGCATAAAATACCATCATATGTTTTTTCCTTCTGCACATTTTTCCTATTCATCTTTGTTTATACACAATTTCTGAAATTATCATACCCAGAAGTTACTAACATGACAGTTACTATTAAATTCTTAATATCAGATGCATAAGTCAAAATATCCATACTCATTATAATCATTTCTAAACCCATACCATCTAACTAATCCAGTTTTAAAGTCCTAACAACCCCTCAACTTAGTTAGCAAGAAAACCCACACCTGCCCTGGATAAGTGGAACCCCATCCCTGCTTACATGTCATTTTGGGGGGGGGGGGGGGGGGGGGGGGGGGGGGGGACAGTGGGTTTTTTTGTCCCAGTTGTCAATGAATGGTACTTGCATTATCCTTAGTGTTTATATCCACCAACAATTATATTACCAATTGCACTGGACAACCATACATTACCAACACCTCTTCTGGCAAAATGCCACATATAAACAGGGCGCCCCCCCCTTCTTCCTAATCATGTCTATAGCTGTCCTTGGACTTTCTAACTAAAAATCCTCCTCAATTCTACGCTTCACTTCTCATTGCCTCCAGCACTGAGGCAAATAATAGGATTGATCCATTACCGTCACAGATGTTGTCAAGCCGCAAACAATGTCCTCCATCCAGCCCCAGGAAAGCATACCCTTTGTCTCCTACTCCTGTCCTTCAAGCAGAATGCCCTATCCCTGGTATCTAACCTGGCTATCCCCAACCACAACATTATTCTTACCTTCCTTTGTTGTTCCGTTCGTTCGTGATGATCCCAGTAGTAGACTCACATTCGTCTCCGGTAGCACCTCGAGAATGCGTTTTGGAGGATTCCACGGGAGTTGCCACAGCATTCTCTTTCCTTTCATCTTCATCGTTTCTGGCTTTCCATTCGTCTTCTTGATCGTCAACATCGTCGTCCCCTGCTGTCCCAACCACTAGACCACGATCCCATCTTGACCTAGGAACTCGAAACAGAGACTACTACGAATCCTCTTGTTTTCCTCGGTCAAATCGCCGTATCTCCATCTTCGCTGCCCTCAATTCTTCCTAAGTTTGCTGGTAAAGTTTCTCGATGGAGGGCATCTTTGGTTCAGTCGCACGGAGCAAAACAAGACACTACTTAACAGGTTAAGTACAGGTCAGCACTCGAAGTACAGGTCACCCACTCAAAGCACACAAACAGGTCTTCACGAGAGCTAAGTACCCGTCACCACTGAACTAAGTACACGTCACCACTGAGTCTAAGTACACGACACCACTGAGCTAAGTACACGTCACCACTGACAAGTACACAACACTCACCACTGGAGCTAAGTACACGACACCACTGAGCTAATACACGTCACCATGAGCTAAGTACACACGTCACCACAGAGCTAATACAACGTCACCAATGAGCTATGTACACGTCACCACTGAGTTAATACACGTCATCCACTGAGCTAAGTACACGCACCGACAGTTCGTGTTGTCCCTCCCCCACTGCCCCAGGCACGTAAGCTTCTCCTACCTACAACTGCTTCTTTCGCTCTCTTTTCTTGACACTTCTGATCGCATGCTATCACGCGTTTGCTTTTTATATAGATATATTAAATCTTCTGATGGTGTTGGGTTCGCGGCAGTGTTCCCGACTATGTTTGTCCGGGATATTTGTTAGACTAGCAAGGTATCTTTACTGCCGAGTTGTTATGCCATCCTCCTAGCGCTTCTCCAAATTGCATATATGTCTCCTTCAATGCCTGGGGATCATTTTTCGGATTCCCTCAGCCTTACAAGCTTTAAACACTCGTTGTAGCAAGCAAAAACAAAGACGTGGGTGTGTCGTTTTTGTTGTGTCCCTGGACACGTTGAATGTGCAAGGGCAATGAACCAGAGGATGAGCTTCTGCGCTGTCAAGCAGTACATGGCTTCCCGGTTTCCTTGAAGAGGTATTCCGTCAGATATTATTTTCCCAGACATCTCTGCCGTCTTCGCCGGCCGTTGGCAACAACAGTGATCCTGCATACCACCAAAACAAATTGCACTCTATTAAATCCACTTTATAGGTTTGTTTGCCACTTACTTACTCTCCGTTGCCTTACTCGAAAGACTGCGCTCTCCGTCTCCGCATTGGCCAGACTCCCGCCTTACCCACGGGTATCTCATGGACCAACATCCCTATCCTTTTGTGAGATTTGTCGGGTCCCAAATTTCGGTTCTTCACTTTCTTGTAGATTGTCCGGTTTACCAGTGAGCCTCAAAGATTACCTCCACGACAAACCGCCCGCCCTACCACTCTTAATCGAATCTTTCTTCTTGCAGACGGTCCTGCCTTTGACTTCGTCCACTTTTTTTACTTTTTGTCAGCAACTGCTTTTACTATACGAACTTTGACACCTAGCCCTTATCGTCCCTTCCACTTCCTTTTCTCCATTCAACCTCTGTCCCCTCTGCACCCTAGCTGTTTAAATAGCCCCCAACATTATTTTTTGCCCCTGCAAGCGCTGTATGACCCTTGTCGTTTTACGCCTTTCTTTTGATTAATACACCTCACCCGCCAACAGTTTATAAGCTACTTCCTTCGCACTATATGCTGTAATCCTTTTCATGACTGATGGACTGATTACAATCGACCCAAGGGTTGTGGGCTGACTACCTCAAACTACTCCTGTTCTCACCATTCACATTTAACTAAGGAAATCTATGAAACCCTCAGCAAATTTTCAAAGGCACACTTACAATGTACCCCAATTGATATTTTTCTTGTCCTTGTCTATCCTTACTTCACTTATGGTATCTGTGCTTGGTGGAATTGCGATGAAAGAAGTCACTAGAAGCCATCGTAACTCAACGCAACTTGACTCACGAAATCGTAATGACACGATTGCAAACAAACCATACCACGGGTGGGTTGGAACCGCGGTCAAGACACTCAAAAATCCAGGACCGCGCGTTAGCCACTGACCAGCTAGCTTTCAAAAAGATTCATCCAACTAGGTATATTTCTATACCATAGGAAGGTTAAGCATAGGCACCACTGATGACCAAAAAAAGGCAGAAATATACCTAGCTGGATGAATCAAATTGATGGAGACACTAGCTGGCCCAGTGGCTACCGACCGGTCTGAGTTTGAGGCTCTCTGACCGACGGGTTCAACCTCACCTGGTTATGACGTAACTCAACACACACACCTGATATTAGAAATTATCGTTTTAATTAAAGAAAGAACGAATCATTATTCGAAATTTTAAATCTAATAACCAACCCAGACCACCGCAATTGCTTCTGTAAACAACATATATACAGGGCACTCAAAAATTATTAACCCAGTCCTAAAATTTTTGTTGCAGAGCTGAAACTGAATGCATGACATACGCCAAAAAAGGAAATGTAAAATTCTTATTTTGGAAATAATACTTAATCTCAGTATAAAAACTAAAACAAAATAAAAGCATGCAGTAAAAATGAGCTCTAATAACCAGAAAGATCCTGAGATTTGCATACCCTCCAATTTCATAAAAAAAAAAAACGGCTGAAAACACTGTAAATTTGACATTTTATTAAATGTAAGTGACAAGGGAATGTTGAGACCTGGTAATCAGAATAAATTGTTTTAGTAACACTGGATGTTGTAATATTAGAATTTTGCTTATATTAATATAATTCTTCGGTTAATAATCTTCATTAGACTTTACTGAATAACATTCCTAAAAAAAAAATTTCCCTGGGTTCGTCTGTTTCTTCTTTCAAACATACATTTACTCTAAAAAATCTAATAAACAGTACCATAGAAGAGAGAGAGGAGAGAGAGAGGAGAGAGGAGAAGAGAGAGGAGAGAGAGAGAGAGAGAGAAGGTAAGAATAGACTGACAGCAGAAAGACAGCAGATTGGGGGGGAGGGCAAGGGGAAGAGATGTGGAAGGGAAATTAGGGATGCAGATTAAGATGGAGTATGAAAGCCTCAGACAAGAGAATACTCTTTCTGTGATAGAAAGCCACAGAATAAGTAATAACCCAATTTAAATGTACATGTTAATGAGTCAAATAATAAGTTTGAGAACAGCTCAAGTGCAAGAATTCCACTATATTCCACCATAATAAACGTCTATGATATTATTTGTGTGATATTTGAACCAAATAAAGCGTACGTCAGAGTCCATGTTTGCTCTGTATAAAATCAAAATAAAATACCGGAAATAAACCATACACGGGCGGGTTAGCACCCGCCGTAAGAGAGTCATAAAACTCCAGACCGAACCGCTAGACACTGGCCACCACTTCGGTCTTGGAGTTTAATACCACTCTCTGATCGAGGATTCTATCCCCGCCCGTGGTACAGTGTGTTTTGTAATCGTGTCATTACATTTCGTGAGACCAGGAATAAATTATTTTAACTATACGTGAGTTCAGAAGATCTGGCCGTTTTAACAGAACTTTTAAAAGCCAATTTATTATCTCTAGTCAAGGTTTTTAAAAGAAATAGATAATCACAATTATAATATGAACATCAAAAATGGTATACAATACGACAGGTTGTTAGGTAATGACACATATCAACAGTTAGACAACTTTATTCCGAAACGTTTCGCCTACACAGTAGCTGAAGAAGCCTACTGTGTGGCGAAACGTTTCGGAATAAAGTTGTCTAACTGTTGCATATGTGTCTTACCTACCAATTATAATAATGATAATTTATAATTCTGAGAAGCATGTTAAACCCCAAATATTTGGGAAGAATGCTAGCCTCAATAACCCAACTAGGTAGACTGTTCCACTCATCAACTACCTATTTCCAAACCAATACTTTCCTGTGTCCTTTCTAAATCTACTGAACTTATCTAATTTAAATCCATTACTGCGGGTTGTCCTCTTGGAGAGACAATCCTCAAGACCTTATTAATATCCCCTTTATTAAAACCTAATCTTCCACTATACAATCGATCAGGTCTCCCCTCATTCTTCGTCTAACAAGTGAATGTAACTTAAGAGTCTCATATCAATCTTCATAAGGGAAGATTTCTAAAGCTATGTATTATTTAGTCATCCTACGCTGAATGTTTTCTAACGAATTTATGTCCATTCTGTAATATGGAGACCAGAACTGAGCAGCATAATCTAGGTGAGGCCTTACTAATGATGTATAAAGCTGCAGTATGACCTTCGGACTTCTGTTGCTTACACTTCTTGATAAATTAGACACATGTGCAACTCTTGGGTATCTTTATTGAGGAAACGTTTCGCCACACAGTGGCTTCATCAGTCCATACGTAGGAGAAACTTGAAGAACAGGAGGAGAATGAGGTAATCAGTCCCTCAACCTTGAGTCGATGTGTTCAGTCCATCAATCTTGAATAGAATACGGCATATCAGCGGAGAAGCAGCTTATAAACCGTATGGCAGGAGAGGTGCAGCAGTCATAGGTCGTGTCACATTTGTTCAATGTGGAAGTAGGTCGTGCCCAAGAATTAGGCTGATATGCCGTATTCTATTCAAGATTGATGGACTGAACAAATCGACTCAAGGTTGAGGGACTGATTACCTCACTTCACCTCCTTTCTTCAAGTTTCTTCCTACGTATGTGACTGATTGAAGCCACTGTGTGGCGAAACGTTTCCTCAATAAAGATACCCCAAGATTGCACATGTGTCTAATTTATCAACATGTCGGTTCTCTGAACAATTCATCTACAAATCTGTCAGACACTGTAACTTCTTGGGATCTTAATACTTAGGAATTCTTCGCTTGCCTAATTCTTGGCACGACCTAACTACTTCCACATTGAACAAAGTGACACGACCTATGACTGCTGCACCACTCCTGCCATATAACGGTTTATAAGCTGCTTCTCCGCTGAAATATGCCGTATTCTATTCAGATTGATGGACGAACACATCGACTCAAGGTTGAGGGACTGATTACCTCAATTCTCCTCTGTTCTTCAAGTTTCTCGGGCCTACGTATGGACTGATGAAGCCACTGTGTGGCGAACGTTTTTCCTCAATAACGATACCCAAATTTGCACAAGTGTCCTAATTTATCAACATGTCGTTCTCTCTGAACAATTCACTTAAACACTTCTTGATATAAATCCCAGTAATCTATTTGCCTTATTACGTACGCTTAGGCATTGCTGCTTGGTTAAGGTGCTGCTCACCATAACCCCCAAGTCCCTTTTCGCAATCTTACGGCTAAGTTCTACAACTAATAAGTACCAGGGTTATGGGCACTCATCCCAAGCTTTCAGAAACCTTGCATTTATCTACATTGAATGCATCTCCACTTTTCCAGACCAAGAATAGAGTTTTGTTTAAATCCTCCTGAAGTTCCATAACATCTACGTTGGAATCAATTATCCTACCTATCCTTGTGTCATCGCGAAATTGCTCATATATAGTAATACCCCTCTCAAATCATTGATATATATTATAAACAACAAAACGGGCCAAGACTGATCCCCTGTGAAAACGCCCCACTTGTTACAGATCCCCCACTCGGATTTAACCCCATTTATGGACACACTCTGTTTCCTGTCCGTGAGTACATGACTCGATCCACGAGAGCCCTTTTTCCCCCATGCCATGAGCTGCCAACTTTCTTAACATCTATGGTGCGGAACTCTATCAAAAGCCTTAACTAAAATCTAAGTAAATAATATCAAATTCTTTATCGTGGACAACAGCCTCAAAGCTTTACTGAAGAAAGTTTATAAATTAGTTAGACAAGACCGGCCTCTTGAATCCATGCTGAGTATCATTAATCAAGCTATGATTATCGAATGGCTTCTTATAATCTCAGCTATAATTGACTCTAGTAATTTGCCTACAATTGAGGTCAGGAGGCTTATTGGGCGGTAATTTGACGGTAACGACTTGTCCCCTTTTCAAAAATAGGAATTAACATTAAGCCATCTTCCATCATATCATACACTACACCTGTTTTGAAGACATAAATTAAAAATATTAGTTATATGGTTCCACAGACTCCATTTTGCATTCCTTAAGAACCCTTTGAAAAAAACCTCATCAGGACCCGGCGACTTACATTTGCTTCTGCCTGTCTATCTGCTTCACAACCATTTCACTAGTGACTGTGATTTTACAATAAATTATCTTCTTCTAGCACACTATAAAAAATTATTACTGGAATATTGTTAGTGTCTTCCTGTGTAAAACCCACGAGAGAAAATAATTATTTAAAATCGAGCACATTTCATTCTCTTTTTCAGTAAAGATGCCTATAGTTTTATTTTTTAGGGGACATCTCCAAACTTTTGTCTATATACCTGAAAAAAAAACTCTTGGTTAGTTTTAAAAACCCTAGAAACTTACATTTCAAGTCCCTTTTAGCTTTTCTATCCCCTTTTAATGTTCCTCTTAATGTCATATACAGATTCATAAATGACCCTCACCTCTTTTGATACGCCTATAATTCCTTTCTTATGCCCTAGTAGATATTTGAGCCAATTATTCATCCATTTGGGTCATTTCTATTTGATTCTAATTTCTTTATATGGGATTAAACGTATCTATGACAGCAATGTATTGTGATCAGAAACTGTCATATTGTGATAGCTCTCATCGTTACCCCAAGGTCAACAGATAAGTGGTTCCTAATCCCATCGTAATCTGCTAAGCGAAAAATCTGGGACTGTTACTGAGTTAATCGCTTACTATCGTACTTCCATTCAATGCTAAATGTAAATGATTTTAGTGTCGCTAGCACCCAGTTCCTCTGAAATTTTCTAAATATTAACAAGGGATTCATTGTTTGCCATAACTAAGTCAAGCGGTTATTTCCCCCTTGTAGGTTCTGTCACAAAACTGCTTCCAAAAAACAATCCTGAACTATTCTAAGAAGTTCGTATGATTCTAAATTCCCAGACAAGAAATTCCAATGAATATGACTAAAGTTAAAGCTTCCTATAATTTACTACATTATCGTGCCAGTGGCCTTAACAATTTCCTCCCATAGTAGTCTCCCCTTGGGTCCCCTATCTAAGTTTGAGGACGGTATATCACCTCCCTAAAATTAGGTTTTTCATGCTCACCCTCTAGAAAAAATTCTATCCAAACAGACTCTGTATGGTTACTTCAGACTTTATACCCGTTTTTATGCAGCAGTTCAACGATCTCGGACATACAGTGCCACCCCACCCCCCTTTCCCGATACTTCTATCCTACATGGAACAATTTACAAACCCTGAATATGAATTCTGCAGGCAAGTTCCGACTTTTTGAAATTAAACCACGTCTCATTTAAGGCAAATACATTCATGATACCTGCACTAGCAAACTAAATCTCAAACTCTCGTTCCCATCTTGAACATCAAAATGGTATACAATCCGACAGGTTGTTAGTTAAGACACTTATGCAACAGTAAGACAACTTGTACAGAAAATACCCCTTGGACAAGCTATTCCAAGTAGAAGTGTTGGATCTGGAAGGGGACATGACCTCTCAGTGGTTACATTCTCACTACTACTAACTCTGCACCTTCTCCTTCGAGCAGTATTTAAGTCCTCCGCACTGTCGCTTGATCTTCAGATAGTTCCTGACTATGGAACTGAACTTCTCCAGGCCGAGGGACTGACAACCTCAAATTCTACGACTACAAGGGTGATGGACTGATTACATCGTCTTCACATCTCTACTGTTCCTGCCTATTTTCTGTATTCGACTGAAGAAGCCTACTGTGTAGGCGAAACGTTCCGGAATAAAGTTGTCTAACTGTTGCATATGTGTCGTCCATCTTATTCCTAGCACTACGGCAATTAGCATAATAAACATTGAAAGACTCTCCTTTCTCTTTACCCTTCCTGCTCATTTCTGTTTTTCTACTAAACCTATTACTGTCTTATCACCTAGTGTAACTGGCTTTCAATATCTACCTCGTTCTGCTTATTGACTAGTCCCCTAGAACTCGTAATAAAACTACACTGGGACATCACTGTTTTCCTGCCAAAAAAACCCATTACACTAACTATTCCTAGTTTAACAAGACCAACAGCTCAGCTCCCTCCACTGCGTCTGGCCCAGTGCTCCCACCCCAGACCCTAGAATAAGTGAACCCCATCCCTGGCATACATGTCATTTCTTTCTGCCATAGAAGAAGGGTGTCCCAGTTGCCTCGTATGGGCCAGTAGGTCTTCTGCAGTGTTCCAACATTCTTATGGTTCTTATGTTCTTATATATTCAAATTGAAGAAAATAAATCTTCCAAGAGTGGACAGTTTAACAAAATATGTGAAAGATTTTGTAGAAAAAAATAAAGCGTGCACTGAGAACTCTTGTTCCTGCATTACTCATGAGCAATTTAGATCAAGGTTTCTCCTTTGAGAGTTTATTGAAGCTTATTTGGTTGAAACATAAGAACATAAGAAGAAGGACCACTGCCACAGGCCTACTGGCGTGGGGGGGCAGGTCAAATTCTCCCATGGGCTTAAGCCAATGCCTTGACCTGTGAGGTCAACACCAAACAAAAAAAAGGAGCATACACCCCTATCGCACATAGTCATAAAGGGAAACAAAAGAAAAAAAAAGGGGGGATCACTACAGCAGGCCTGTTGGCCCAACAGGAGGTTTCTTTACTTCCACCCACTAACAAAACATTTCCCAAACCCTAATTTTCAATGCTCCCCAGAAATAAGCTCTGAAAACTCTATCCACTCATTTGCAAGTCCAATCAAACCCCAACCCTCTCACTCATAATTTTCCCCCAAAAATTGAAACTCCCCAAAGTCCTAGCCTCAACAACCCAACTGGGTAACTGTTCCACAATCAAATACCCATTCCACCCCCCAAAAACTTTCCTTGTCCTTTCAAAAATCAAAAACTTGTTTAATTTAAACCCTTTACTGGGGGTTCTCTCGGGGCATATAAACCAATGCAGTAAAATGTGACCCTTTAAAATTGATACTTTTCGCCCACACAGTGGCTTTTTCAAGTCCAAACAGAATACCTGGGGGGAAGGAACGCGATTATTTTAGTCCGGTGGGGTCAGGTGAAGAAATGCTGCATCTGATGATGTACCGGTTGGGCGAAGTTCAAAAAGGATCACATTATACTGCATTTTTTTGTTTTTTTGCCATGTGTCGGATTTTATCCATTTATTTCCATCGGTTTCTCTCTTTTAAGAATTTCAAGACCTTTTAAACCCGTACTTAACCCGTGGGGACCTGTACTTTAAATCTGGAAAAGTTGTCTTTTTTGTCCCCTGGGTGAACCAAGATGCCCCCCCTCGAGCCTTTACCAGCAACTTAAGGAAGAAATTTAGGGGAGCGAAGATGGAGAACGGCGATTGACCGGGAAAACAAGAGGATTCGTAGTATCCCCCCTGTTTTGAGTCCTCAATCAAGAAGGGATCGTGGGCAAGGCTGACAGCAGGGGAACGAAGTTTACGTAAGAAACAAGGAAAGCCAGAAACGATGAAGAAGAAAGAGACTGCTGTGGAAACTCCTGTGGAAACCTCCAACGCATTCTCGGTGCTACTCGACGAATGTGAGTCGACTACTGGGATCGTCACGACGAACGACAACAAGGAAGGTAAGAATATTGTTGTTGTTGGGGATAGCCAGGTTAGATACATGGATTGGGCATTCTGCTTGAAGGACAGGAGTAAGAGACAAAGGGTATGCTTTCCTGGGGCTGGGATGGAGGACATTGTTAGCCGGCTTGACAACATCATGAACGGTAATGGGATCAATCCTATTATTTGCCTCAGTGCTGGAGGCAATGATGTAGGCAAGCGTAGAAGTGAGGATTTAGTTAGAAAGTTCAGGACAGCTATAGACATAATTAGGAAGAAGGGGGGGCGCCCTGTTTTATGTGGCATTTTGCCAAGAAGAGGTGTTGGTAATGAATGGTTGCCCAGAGCAATTGGTATTAATTGTTGGCTGGATAAACACTGTAAGGATAATGCAGTACCATTCATTGACAACTGGGACAACTTCTATGGACGAAATGACACGTATGCCAGGGATGGGGTTCACTTATCCAGGGCAGGTGTGGGTTTTCTTGCTAACTCAGTTGAGGGGGTTGTTAGATAAGATAAGATAAGATAAGATTTCGTTCGGATTTTTAACCCCGGAGGGTTAGCCACCCAGGATAACCCAAGAAAGTCAGTGCGTCATCGAGGACTGTCTAACTTATTTCCATTGGGGTCCTTAATCTTGTCCCCCAGGATGCGACCCACACCAGTCGACTAACACCCAGGTACCTATTTGCTGCTAGGTGAACAGGACAACAGGTGTAAGGAAACGTGTCGAAATGTTTCCACCCGCCGGGAATCGAACCCGGGCCCTCCGTGTGTGAAGCGGGAGCTTTAGCCACCAGGCCACCGGGCCACTTTAAACTAGGATTAGTTAGAGGTATGGGTTTATAAATGATAAATAATGAGTATGGATATATTGACTTATGCTCTGATATTAAGAATCTTAATAGTAACTGTCATGGAGTAACTCTGGGTAATGATAATTTCAGAAATTGTGTAAAAACAAAGATGAATAGGAAAAATGTGCAGAAGAAAAAACATATGATGGTATTTTATGCTAACAGTCGAAGTGCAAGAAATAAAATTAATGAACTACGTTTGGTAGCATGTGCTGGGAACTTAGATATCATTGCATTAACTGAAACGTGGTATGATTTAAAGAGTCGGGATATGACTGCTGAGTGTAATATTCAGGGATTTAAGTTGTTCAATGTGGATAGATGTAATGGGAAGGGGGGGAGGAGTTGCATTGTATGTTCGAGAAAATATTAATTGTTGCATAAAAACAGGTAGAAAAATAGGTGGAGCAGTAACAGAGTCTGTTTGGGTAGAGTTCGTGGAGGGTCAAGAAAAACTAATTCTAGGTGTAATATACCGACCTCCAGGCTTGGATCACGATAGAGGGAGACTTCTTTGGGACGAAATTGTTAGGGCTTCTGGACACAGAAACATAGTCCATAGTGGGGGATTTTAACTTTAGCAAATTGCGGGAAATTCTTTGAGGGGTAATTAGAGTCCAGTGATTTTGAAAACGTTTGGACTGTTTTTGAAACAGAGCGTAACAGCCCACCAGGGTAATAATTTGCTAACCCAGTCTGCAAATAAGGAAACACCGTGAATAATCTGAGATCACTGAAAAGCTTGCGCAAGGATCCCCAAAACCATCACTTTTAGCATTTAAATTTGGGGAAGCAAGAAAAATGATAAAACAGTAAAAATCCCTGATTTTTGTTCTGCCCCATTACAATGGGCTTAGGGAACATCTGTTAATCTTGATTGGGGGGGTTTTTTTAGCAATATTTTTTTTGACGTAAACAATTATGAAAATTTAAGGGGTCTCTTTTATGATTGTTTTCTTAAAAATTACACAGTGCCCAGAGTTTATACATTCCCCAAAAGAAAATTAGGTCAAAATAACGTCCCAAATGGTTAACAGGAGGCTAAAGCATCTATTAGGGGAGAAAAGGGAATTTTAGGCACTCGAGAGGAGAGGTTAACCTTACTGACCAATAGTTTCAGTTTAAAAAGAGAAGTAAAAAAGCGATTAAAAAGGGCTAAACGTGACATAAATTAGAGTTGCTAATGAATCAAAGATAATAAAAGGGGGTTTTTTCAAGTGATAGGACGAAGGTAAAGGGAAAAAAGTAGACCTCTGAAAATGGGAATACAGCTGACGGATAATGAACGGGAAATGTGTTCCTTATTTAAGCTTTTTTTTTGTCAGTTTTAAAGGGAAGATGTAAATGAGTTTCCCGTATTAAAAATTTATTTAGTTCCGAGAATTTAAGTTAAACTAATATTACTGTCACGAGGGCAGGGTTTTTAAAACAATAGACAAACGAAACAAAATAAGCCCCCGGGGACCCATGAGTTTTTTTAAAGGGAAATTTAAAGGGAATCAAGAGGGAAAACTTAGTCACCTTTAAACGATGTTTTCAATGCGCCCACCCTTACCAGTGTTTGCCAAGTTAGGGAAGAGGGCTAAGTGGTTCCTATATTCAAATCAGGGGATAAGTCCATCCTTCAAATTCCCGCCTAACCTGACATTATAGGGGGAAGTTATTAGAATAAATTAATGACTTTAAAATCAGAAGTCAAAACCTTGGGAAGAGGGTCTTTCCCTCCCTGACAAATTTACTGACGTTCTTAAAATAAACATTTGAGGCAGTTGACAGTATAAAAATTTGATTTTGTTTTTTTGGATTTTAGTAAACCCTTTCGACGAGTACCTCAAAAGACCTTTTAAAAAAAGTGGCAGCTCATGGATAGGAGGTAAATTTCTAGCATGGTTTGAGGAGGGCTTCCCAAAAAAAACCCAAGATTTTCCATTAATGGAGTAAAATCTGAATGGGGATTAGTCACTAGTGGCGTTCCCAAAGGATCTTTTTAGGCCCTCTCCTGTTCAAATTTCATTTAAAGACCTTGAGAAGGGGTTACTAGTGACATGAGTAAGTTGCTGATGATACAAAGATAGGCCCAAAAATTCACTCTGAGGGGGATATCAAAGAAATCCAGGACGATTTGAACAAATTTTAAAGTCTTTGGGTTTAAAAAGGCAGATAAGTTTAATGTGGATAAGTGTAAGGACTTTTCCCTTGAATGAAAATAACCCTCAAGCAAATTTGGTGAAGTAAGCTTGGGCATACAGAATGTGAAAAGACTTGGAGTCAGGTAAGAAAATCTAAAACCAAAACGCAGTGCCTTGTGTGCGCAACAAGGGCCAACGATTACTTGGATTTTTTCCAAAAAAGTATGAGTAACAGAAGTCCCAAAAAATTATTTTACAGCCTATCATCATAGTGAGGCCCCATTTAGATTATGCTGCTCGTTTTGGCCCCAAAAACAGGGGGACAAGACTCATTAGAGAAAATAAAAAAGAAGAATGACTAAAATGATTTACTGTGTAAGGGAAACCCCCCGTTTGAAGATAACTTAAAGCCTTAAATCTCCACTCTCGGGAGGCGTAGAATGAGGGGAATATCATTGAAGTGTATAATGAGACGGGGATAAACAAGGGAACATTAAAAAAGTACTGGGGTGTCGAACCAGGTAAGAACCAGGGAAAAAATGGTTTAAGTTGGATAAATTTAGATTTGAAAGGACATAGGTAAGTACGGTTTTTAAAAAAGTTGTAGATGCGTGGAACATCTTTCCCCGTGGGGTGATAGAGGCTAACCCCGGGGCTTTTAAAAAGAGATGGACAAAAATATGAGTGGGGGGGGGCTGGGTTTGATTGGGCATGGGGTATGGGGGTTATTTCTTGAGTACTTTAGGTAATGTCGTTTTGAAAATTAAAATGGGAAAAAAAACCGAAGGTTGTTAGGTAAGACACTATGCAACGTTTGGTATTTTTTCGAAAAGTTTCGCCTACACAGTGGCTTTTTCAGTCGGTACAGAAAAGTTGATGAAGAGAAAAGACTTGAAGACATTAATCATTCCCCTCACCCTTTAAAATTTTGAGGGGGCAGTCCCTCAGTCTGGAAAAGCAATGCTCTTCTCCAGACGAGATAGGGCAAAAATCACATAGCAAATGGCAAGAGCAAACCCAGGCCACCAGCACACCCGAACCATCCCAGGAAGGAGAAACTAGTGGAGCTTTTCACTTCCAGGGGGGCATCCACCAGCTCCCACAGGACTCCGGAATTACAGACGGATCTTCTGCACAGCCAGCTAACGATCAAGCGATGTGAGTCGGGAAAATGTGACTGATGAAAACCTCACGGCTTGAAATCCCCGACGTGCCATTAAGAAAAACAGGTGACACTGCCCCGGGGATCGAGGTTTTAAAATCCATGATTTACGGGGTGGGCAAGTGGATGGGGGCCATACTAGAAAACCCTTAACAAGTGTGGAGGGCCGCCACTCCCCGCACTTGGAAAAAAGTACCATCGTAACCCAACCCCAAAGCCCATATCGCTGCCCCCGCTGCTTAGCCAAACTGCTGAGAGGTGGTGTTAAACCCCCCCTAGGAAACATGGACCCCCTCATCATCACATATTTGGCTTCACCCAAAAGTGGGTAAGCAAGTGCATAACCATCTACTAAGCCAGATTTCTGACAGTAAAAAAAACCTGTATCGTCGTCTACCTCGATCTTTAAAAGGCATTTGAGCAGCCAGCCCCCCAGCAATTCTGGCAAAACTACCGGAAGGGGGAAACAAAACGCCTCCTGGCCTGGGAAAAGTCCTACCTTTGGGAGGGAGGCCCCGGTCACTTTTAGTGACACACTCTTCCTTTTAAAACCCCCGGGAAAAAGGTACCCCACAAGGAGGTGTGCTCAGCCCCACCCTTTTAACACCTATGCAGGGGAAATTTTACCCCTTCATATGGTACACAGCTCCTCCCAGCTGTTTATTGCCTCTAGGAATGGGAAAGGCAATTTAGAACGACAGGGGTCAGAGGCTTTGGGCCTAATTTCGCAGTCTTCAAGGAAAATAGGGGCCCCAAGATCTCGACCGAGAAACTCTTGCAATTATTTAAGGGACCAATCCCCGTGAAAAAGATTACGTATTTCCGGAATTAGAAAATTAGTGGACAGCTCCTACCTTACTTAGGGAAACACTTGATAAAAAGCGACCTTTTAGAAACAGGGCCCAGTAGTCAGTCACGTGCTCACTCAGACTCAACGCCATGAGGCCATGACGAGGCACCTGCAGGGGGAACAAAAATTCTTCGCTTTTTACTATATAAAAAGCTATACCTCGCTCATTACTACGGGCACCGGCGTTAGCTCTCTCTTCCCGCAAAGCAGAAGAGTGGGGGTCGTACAAAAAGCGATAAGAACTATGCTTGGGGCCCCCATCTGGACCAACACAGTATGTCTCAGTTCTGAGGCCCGGCTTCCTTCCTTGGCTGACAGAGTAAGATACATAAACGCCTGCAAAGTGGCCACGATTCTGCACAGGCAGCAAGGTACCCCACTAAGGAGACGGATATTGACAACCATGGCACAAGACCCCACACTTTTTCACGGATTTACTCCTGGATTCGTTCGTTTTGTGCTGCTGGGCGGAAGCTGCTGCCTATACAACTCCTTGAGAAGAGTTGTGACCTTCCTGTTGCTGGGTACCATCCACCACCTCCCTGGCGCCCAGACCCAGGCGATGTTTGCATCATGCAGCTACCCATCTCTAAGCGTCTCTGCAGTCAAGACACTCTCAGCAATCATACTGAGACAAGCATGGCACTGGCAGAGGGAGGCACATGTGCAGTGTATTTCACAGATGGTTCTGTCGACCCTGACAGGAAGAGAGCACCCAGCTGGACTGTACCACAATGGTCACACCAAGGCGGCGACTCCCTGACCACTGCACGATCCTTCAAGCTGAGCTGGTGGCGATTCAGCAGGCATTGTCACATGCCCTACGACATCGACTCCGACCTGTCATACATGTTGATTCCACGTCTGCAATTTAATGCCCTCTCCCATCCTCAACCACAGGACAATGTTCACCTCATCACATCGATCCTGAGCATAATGACAGCCTTAGAAGTTCAGGGGAACAGATCGACATTGAAATGGATCCCCAGCCATGCTGGCATCGGGGAAATTTAGGCGGCAGATGATGCAGCCAAAGGGAGCAACAGACTATCCACATGTTGGGATTACTGTCCCAATCAGCCTACGACAGACCAACGGTGGCTGCCAGAGCCATGAAACTTATGGGGAGGGCTTAGGTGATACCCCATCTCAACAGTGGTACCGAGCAGCGACTCAGGGAGAACCCCCCCCATATGATAAAAGCTGGTCCAGAGCGCAGTGTACCGCCATCCATCGGCTTCGTTTGGGCTTCCCACAGCCAAGATGATGGTAGACAAGGCTGAGGAGGAGGGTGTGCCAGTACTGTCAGCACGTTGTCCAGCGGCCCCTAACACACTATCTTCTGGAGTGCGAAGTTACTGAACACTCCGCAGGCAACTAGGAGTGATATTCCCTCCCGAAGAGGAACCAGAGATGACTGCGGCCACACTAGTGTACTGGAGTCAACGAACCAGACAAGCTGTTGCCCGTGATAACGACATTTTCCTCCTCCTCGTAGTGTCCATAGGTAGGAGTTTCATACGGGGTTGTTTGCTTATGAGATGCACCAGTTGAACTTACCAGAAAAGTGCTTGAACAGCATATGTCGCATCATTGTAGAAACCTTTCTCCCTCGGGAGCCAGAGAGGGTCATCGCAAGATTGAGACCCGTGCCAGGACTACGGTCTTGGCGAACATTATACATACATACCCTTTCTGTACATTATACAAGATTGATGGGCTGAACACATCGACTCCAGGTTGAGGGGCTGATTACCTCATACTCCTCCTCTCCTTACTCCTTCCTCTTTGTATTGGACGATAAAGCCACTGTGTGGCGAAAGTTTCCTGAATAAAAATTCCCATATCTGCATAGTGTCTCAATCTTTCAACTTGTCGGTTTTTCAAACCAATTTATCACAACTGTCAGACCACTGCAGCATCATGGGATCTTGTTACAAAGAATTCTTCAAAAACTTGTTCAACCTTTGGACGAAGACCAACTTCGACTAGTGGATGGTACCACTATGACCCCGCCTCCCCCAGCTTTCACCTCAACCTCACTACAGTATATAAGCCACGTCTACGGCCCTATGCAGCTACCCACTCTAAGTGTCCCCCTGCATCAAGACATAACCCTCAGCCTTCATGCTGAGACAAGCATGGCACTGGCAAGAGGGAGGCACATGAGCAGTGGGGGGGGGGTGGGTATTTCACAGATGGTTTCTGTCCGACCCTGACAGTTTAAGAGAGCAGCACTGACTGTACCCACAATGGTTCACACACAAGCTGAGATCCTTCAAGCTGAGCTGTCAATACATGTTGATTCCACACCATCCTGCAATCAATGCCCCTTCCAATCCTCAACCACAGGATAATGTTCACCTACATCAAATCGAACCTGAGCATAATGACAGCTTAGAAGTTCAGGGTAATAGATCGACATTGAACTGGATCCCCACCATCGCTGCATCCAGGAAATGAGGCTGCTGATGATGCATCCAAGGGCAAGCAACAGACTATCCATATGTTGGTATTACTGCCCAATCAGCCTACAGCAGACCCAAACTCGTGGCATGCCATAGCCACGAAACTTATGGGGGAGGTCTTAGGTGATACCCCATCTCAACAGTGTACCGGAGCAAGCTACGACACCTCGGGGAGAACCACCCCGCTCCATATGATAGAAGCTGGTCCAGATGCGCCAGTGTACCGCCATCCATCTGCTCGTTTGGGCTTCCACGCCAAGAGGATGGTAGACAAGGCTGAGGAGGAGATGTGGCCAAGTACTGTCAGGCACGTTCTGTCCAGCGGCCCCTAACACACTATCTTCTAGAGTGCGAAGCTACTGAGACACCCCGCAGGCACTAGGGTGATATTCCCTCCCGAAGAGGCCCAGAGATGACTTCGGCCACACTAGTGTACCATGGGGTCAACAATCCAGACAAGCTGTTTACATGTAATAATGACATATCCTCCTCCTCAGCAAGTGTCCATAGTTACATATATATGGTGTCGCTTGATGAGATGCACCAGTTGAACCGACCAGAGGGGCGCTTGAGCGGCATGCGTCGCATCATTGTGGATACCTTTCTGCCATCGGCCAGAGACGGGTCAGTCGCAAGGGAATTGGGGAACCCCGAGCCAGGACTATTGGTCTTGGCGAACATTATACATACCTATTCTGTCACTCCACTCCAAACACATCATCGTAAGACACAGTCGCTCCTCACCTCAAGAAGTGTTCCTTCGATTCCCCGTCGGGAGGGGAACCTATAGTCATCGTGTACCAGCGCCTGACTTACTCCCTTCATGATGCTTTTGCCAAACCGTGTAAGGATCAAACCCAACAGTGGAGTAATAAATGACTCGACTAAACATGCCCCTTGGCTGGGCCGTTGTAAGACTTGCCTACAGGTTCATTTACAGCCATCAACTCGACGAAAGACACATTCATCGTCGTCTGTACGACGATTATGAAGCCACAAAGCTGAAATCCCGACACATCTATGAGAAAAACCCTCAGAGACCGAACAGTTCACCATGCTGCGTCCATTTCACACTTTTTTTTGCTGGCGAAACGTTTCCGTTTTTCGTCAACGCTGGACAAACTCGTCCACTTCTTTATCGACTGAGGAATCTCGAAGACCTCTATCGAGGAACAAAATACATGGGCGTCGATTGAACATATCGCCAAAATCCCCAACGCCTCTACAATGACAAGCTAACCTCTCCCCAACATCTGAGATGGCTACTAGAGCACTGTCTGACGGCCTAGCTATCTCCTACTATCATATCCATCCGCAAGTCACATAGAACCCGAACGTTTTTCGCCCACACTCGCCAAGCTGACCTGCTACTCTATCACCCACTCAAACTGCCTGACTGTCCTCTGAAAGGGAAAAAGTACTGTCACAAACTCTGCGGTAAAGAACGGCCATGACTTCAAGGAATGTTCTACTACGACTACCTCTCCAAACTGCACTCAACTGCAGGGGTACTCACCACACCTTGCAGCAAAATGCCCTCTATACGTAAAGAAGTCCTGTCTAAGAAAATCATTGAAGAAACCAAGAAGAACAATCCAAATCGCCACAATACCCGCCATTGCAAAAATTCAATCAGATTACCACCGAACCCTTCAAGCTACACAACAATCATCTCCACCCACAGGCCAGTCCTCCTCCTTGCCTTCCTGACGCTGGTTCCATCCAAGGTGCAATACTGTATATGTATGCACACCTTACTAATGCTGCAAACCCTGGCTCATTCAACACAACAATCAATGATCTGTTTTCGTCCTAAACAACATGCCAAACTTCAATCTTTCCAGAACCGCCACCATCACAAGACCTCCTCAAAGCTTAATTTTCCGATATTGTAACTTCACCTCAACCCCAGGTCCTACTCGATCTCTGACCTTAAGACTCTACTCCAGAACCAACACACCGTCAAACTTCTGCCAACCGCACTATCTTACCTCGTGACGAATCTGAACTGCTCCAACCTCAGGTAATGCAACATTCCACATGTCCAAGGGAGACTTTCAAAAGACTCAAGAGTGGCTCCATCACCAGCGAAGGTAGCCCAAACACACAACACCCTTCCCAACACCGTGACGGTCCAAACCAGCTCTTCACCTCAGCCTGAAGTCATATCAGTCAGCGAGCACTGTCTGCAGTCTGCTCTCGTCCTCTCTCATCTATGTCCTCAACATGCCCTCTCTACCTGCCACGCAGTGCACGAGCTGGGTTTAGCCCTGGCTCTTTCATCACAACTCAAGACCATCCTCTCCACGATTGTTCATCCGTCTGTCCCACAAACTTCCCACACTCACCCCACCCGGAGTCCCAACAGAAGAGCCTGCTTATGTGTGTCCTCAATGTCTGTCCCACGTCGACTTGCTGCTGGTTAAGACCCTGCTCTATTTCTACTACTAGAACACTCACTCCAGACCTATTCTTCGTCCTGTCCCGTCTTCCCTTCCTCCCTCGCTCTCCCAATTGGCGGGGATCTTACCTAAACTTCGGTTCGTTCGGCGTTTTTTTTTCCTATGCTGTACATCTACAAAATTGATGGACTGAACACATTTCGACTCCAAGGTTCGGGACTGATAACCTCATACTCCTCCTCTCGACCTTACGCCGTCCTCTTTGTGTGTCCTAACTGATTTGTTTGTTTGTCTAACTGTTCTCTATGTCTTTACCTAACAAACTGGTCGTATTGTATACGCATTTTGATATCATGGCTTCATCAGTCCAATACAAAGTAAAATGGTAAGGAAGTAGAAGTATTTGAGGTAATCAGTCCCCGTGCTACCTGGAATCGATGTGCGTTTCAGGTACCATCACTCTGGTAGGAAATTGCATGCCCAGGGCCAGAGAGGTGGCTTATATACTGCGGGAATGAGCTCCAAGCAGGAGGAGGCGGGATCACAGTGGGACCTGCACAAGTGTAAATAGGTCGTCGTCTCAAAGGTTGGGCAAAGCGTTGAAGTCTTTGTACCAAGATCCCATGATGTTGTGCAGTGTCCTGACAGATGTGATGATGGTTTTTGAAGACCGACAAGTTGAAGAATTGAGACACTTATGCATACACATGGGAATCTTTATTGAAGAAACGTTCGCCACACAGTGGTTCAATTAGTCAATACAAAGTAGAAATGGTAAGGATAGTAGAAGTTTTGAGTAATCCGCAGTCCCCTCAACCTGGGAACCGAGTGTTCAGTCGCATCACTCTTGTAAGGAAGTTCAGCACAGGCCGTAGAGGTTGGGCTTATATACTGCGGGTGAGCTGCGGGTGTGGAGAAATTTTCCTCCAGGAGGGGGGTATCATCCCTTCCATGCCCTTCAGCCCCTTTCAGCCCTTTCAGCCCGAGGGGCCCAGCCCTCTCAAAGGGGCAAGTGTCGTTGTTTACTGCTACAGTGAGAGTAATAATCACAGATGCCGTAAGAGTATAGCAAGTGATCAAGTGACCGACGCTCCTTGCAGTGATGCAGATTGTATTTAATAAGAAGACAGTGCATCTCTACTGTTAGCAGTACAATTAAAGGAAAATCCAGCTCCCACTTTGTACCATAGGTAAAATAGTGGACATTGTTGCCTATGCTTTAGACAGCAAGATCAAACATTCTGCTTTGGCTGCATCGAGGAAGTGAAAGGAAGTCAAAAGTACTATGTCAGATTTCTTTTGTCTAGGGTGAGTGCGGCAATGGGGTGCTGGTGGCGTTTTTTCAGATTAAACCATTTGACCTCTACTGAGAGTTGACACTGACCCCGAGATAAACCAACAAAGAACCACTGATCTGTTGCGTTAGTGTGAACAAAGTGTCTCATAAAACACTATAAACACTTAAAGAGAAGTGTGATCACTTCTTCAGTGATAAACATTAGTGAAACAATAAAGACAAATCGTGTGGAACATAGCGTACCAGTGTGCGTTTCCGAGACAATGGAAGACGTGGGACATCCAAGGACACTTCAGCTTCTATCAATTCAGCTGATACCTGTCTAAGTGTGAAGAACACCATAGCACATGCTACAGAGAGCAAGGAAGGTACGAATTTCTTGTAGTTACGGGAGGACATGCTGTTGCGCAGTTCTTTGTGTACGCAAGGGTTTGTAATCAACACTATAGTAGTCGGCATGTAAGGTGCGGGACTTTTGATCCAAACAAGTAAATCCTGTCACCATCAGTGAATGAAATATGCTGACATAACACCCCCCACACCCCTAGAGGGTAATTTATATTCTTACAAATTATACTCTTTACAGCCCATTGAGATATGAGTCGACAGCTTCTAGACCTCGTCTGCAGGGGCGTCTGTGTAGGCGATGAGTTGTCTTTAAGTTAAGTTTTCACTGTTTATACTTAGCTGAAAACCCATTTCTCACATAATTGTTCGTGCTCGAACCTATAAAGGCCACACTGTGGTCCAAATATTTGTACCTATCAGTGTACAAAATAACCTACGAGCCAAGGGTTCCTTTGAAAACTACTGTAAAAACTAGTGTTTTACAATTTAAATCAGTATAATTGAGTCCCTCCATACTCAATCACCAAGAATGGCAGACAAAAGAAAACGGGCGCTCACTCCAGCATTCACCCAAAAAAACGGGAGGCTGGGTGACCACCCAACAAGAACCGGGGGATGGCACCCCGACATCCACTGCTCCAATCTCGAAATTGCTGACCAAGGATCAACAACACACCAACTTATGTTCAGGTTTTGTCAGAGTGGATATACATAGTGTTTATAATGTCTTAGAAACAGAAATTAAGAGACAAGATTGTGTTAAAGATTGTTTCTTATAGATCGACCTGTTATATTAAAGGAACTTATATAAAGTTGTAAATTTCAAATCATACATAATAACATAGTGAAAATTTATATATGTGTAAGTAATATTCAACGTGTGATTTGCAGATATTACAATGACATTTATAGTGTAAGAGAATGAAGTTTATAACATTGTATTATACGATTAATCATCTGGTCAGTCTGACACGGCAAACTCAAGCATAAACACCAGCCACATAGTACTGATTACCACTCAATGTCATTGAACCGTGAGGTTAAGCTTAGAGGTGCAGTATGTCGAATCTATTATTGCTGACTTAAAGCATAACACAAACTCAGCTTTTATTAGCAGTACAGTGTTTTTAAACACTCTAAGTTGTGGGGCCAATAATTTTCAGTATACCATTAATAATGGCTTGTTGAAAACTCAGTTTCAGTTTTAAAACAGACTAAGATTATACAATTAAAAAATCTAATTTTCAGTCTGTATAGTATTAACTCAAGATATAAACATAGATTTTGATGATCTGAGGTCAAATTTGAATTATTTACACAACGTCTGAAATCAATTAATTCAGACTAACAAATTAAAAAACACATTTGATAATAAATTTCTTGAATCAGATCCATCTGAGTATGAAATCAAAAATGTTTTGGATACTTTTAGCTATCAACAATTATGGTGACAGGAGTACAGTCTATTTGCCGCAAAACTGTCACAGAGACCTACTGTAACTAGGTGGTCAAACCCCTGTACACCTGTAACAACAAGTGTCCTATTACCAAGCTACCTACATAGTCATATACCTATTTTCCAAGGTCGTAATTATGAGAATTCATTAGTGTTTTTCGATCCCAATAAATTCACGAACGGACTATAGAAGAGATTGCTAAGGTTCAATATCTTAAATGCTTTGTCGAATGGAGAACCCTATGACTGATTAAGTTCCATTTCCGTAGGGTCAAAGCGGCAATTATCAAATAGCCTTACGTGGGTCTTCGCAGCTAACAAAACTTGATACTGACAAGGCTAGGGAGTTAGACACATGCAGTCTTAATATCAAGCTTGAAGCCACCCAAACATTTGGTATTCAGACGTACAGCATTTAGAATCACATTAGACAAATCTCATATCTCTAAGTTGCAAAATATGAACCTAAGGACAATAGTGATTGGTTTATCAGTGGTAATGTACAAGATTAAGTTTGTCACCAACAAAACTATTCTGAACGATTTAAATATTTCTGTTCAACAAAGCGCGCTATTTCACTTGTGAGGAAATTAGCTAAGGTTTACAAACAATAGTTTCATGCATGCAAGCAACGAGGCAAGAAGAAAAATCCCCACAAATCCAGTGGATAATCTAACCCTTCAACATCAGTATAAAAAGAGAATACCTACATCTCACTAAACCACGACGAATTGGGAAATCCCAATAGTAGCAGGCATTTATCAAGCTGTGAAATACAACAGACCAGCTAAACAGACTGTCAAACATAAAACGTATCCAAAATGTGTACTTTGTGATGTGCGAACACATAGGGCACAGTATTGTACATTCAAACACATCAATTGGGGGGGATGGAGCACGGTAAAACGGTTCATCAGCTGAAAAGGTGCCTCAAGTGTTTAGGTGAACACAAAGGGAGGAGAAAATGCACACTGAGAGAAGAAAGTATTCTAAGATTGCAAGGGTAATGCAACATGACAGCATATGCCCCAAATACTTTTGCTGAACAGCAGCATGACTTCCTCAGAATCAGTAAAGATCAACAAGCCAACAGCAATAAATGTGAGAGATAAGTTAAAGCACAGCTCTCCCCGTTTAGCTCGAGTTGAGTTCTTATCTAATCAAATTACACAAAACCAATGTGCTAAAACTATTGATCAAGGCTCACAAAAGGTCCTTCATAAGAATATCATGTTGCAGAAACTTCAATAAACAACCTAATGCCAAAATACAGTTAGATATAGCTGGATTTTCTTTTTCGCACAGTCTGTTAAACAGACATCTGACCTAAGCCAGAATCACTGTTGGTCAGGAAACAGGAAAAAGACAGTGGAAACGGTGTAGTAGATGATATTTTGCCTAAGTCTGGTGCAGATCAGGGATTAAAAGAAACAGTTGCAGCACTGAAACAGCTATGGTCAAAGTTAGCCTGTCCTGCATACGACGGACACTATTCATTCACAATTGATTTAATCAGGAAGATGATTATTATCCTCTGTTTGTGGCAAAATCTAAGTAAGTAAAACATGATGTTCAACTGCTGAAAACATCAAGGCCCAACATGATATGAGTTCCCAATTCCCTCTCAAAGTGGAAACGAAGCTGAATGGATATCATTGGAAAATTACTATTTACGAGAATGAAAAAAACCCCCCGCCGATCATGTAACCAACAGCAAAAATAATCATTACTAGCGAAGAACAATGAATGAACCATTGATATTGTGGATTTAGATGGCGATAGGAGGTATGATGTTAAATAAACAAGCCCACAAAGCGTCCTCAGACTCTTATAACCAACTATTTGAGACACTGTCAATATAAGAGATGGACAAGTATTGGGTTTTTAGGTTTGCCATGGAAATTAAATCCACACATCTGCCTAGCAATTATCGCATGGCTTTTTCGGACAGCTATGAACGAGCCAAATACATGAGCTCAGAAGAATCCAGAGCTACTGACTGTCTGTGATAATATCATACAAGAACAGTTTAGGAACAATAAATCATTGAGGAAATAGTCGAAGATAAGTTTGAAGACAGAAGCTCATTATCTCCCCGCACCATGGATATGAAAAGATTCTGAAACCAACTCCACTACGGTGTGTATATAGTAAAAAATTGCAGCGCACGTGCAAATAAAGATAGTGCAAGTCTTAGATGACTTCGTCTGATGACCGGACCCTCACTGAAATTAGAAGGCTTGGAGACGTGCTTATGAAATTTCTCACAAACCCATATGCCTTACACGGCTGATATTACCAGAAGCTTCTTAGAGTAGGACAACAAGAAATAGATAGAAATTATACTCGATCTTTGGTCCTGAAAATCCACATGATCGCTAAGTCCTGTGAAAACTATCGTTTTCTCAAATCATATTGTTTCTGTGCAACATCCTCCTCCATTCCTTAATGAGAAGCTACTCTAATACACAATTTGAAGAAACTCTGAAAGTCCCTTCAATAGAAATCTTAAAGAAAAGTTGTCTTATTTTATACAGATTCTCACGGTACGGCATAAAAGAGGAGATTTTGAAATCCTTTATACAGAGGACAACTAACAAGGAATGAAAGAATCAAATATGCCTCTACAAGGAGTGAAAACAAATTCAACAGCAATTTAAGAAGGGAACTTATCAAAGAAGATTTAGCTGAAACTGACATTCCTGATTTGCAACAATGTGATTGGGACTAATTGGAACACCACAGGAAGATAACTTTGAGTCTTCATAAAAGATAAACCAATAAATCTGCAGAACACTCCACTAAACGAAGTTTACTGTCAGAGGTAACACAATGTTTTTGATCTCTAGGACTAGTACTACGTCACACCAATTACCATAAAATCGTAAAATGCTTATGAGCAAGATGCTTGGAAACTCAAAATTGGATGGGATGAGAACTTGCCGATCTAGAAAGAGTCTCAAACATGGGATGAAAAACCAGGGAGTTTAAGCGAACTTCATCAAATTCAAAAACATTCCTAGACAAAAGGTCAAGAGGGAGAACAAGTACACAGTACATGGTTTCTGTGATGCGTCACCAGAGGTAATGGCGCTGTACTTACTCATTGAGCTAATGCTGCAAGGAAGTACACTAATCTCTAATTACTGTCAAAGGCCAGGGGTTAGCACCCTTGAAGTGTCAGAACAGTACCACAACAGGAACCGACAGCACTCTATTAGGTACCAAATTAGCTGTCTATCTCAATCAAAGATCTTGATCATCTACACTAATGTAAACCGTGAATCTGGAGTGATAATCGAAGCAGTTCTCCAGTGGTTAAGAAAAAATTTAAAGTAAGCTGTCATGTAGCAGAACAGAGTAGAGCAGAAATAAATCGATGCCAGAGAGATTATCTCTTTCTCCACGTCTCTACCCAAGAGAATTTAGCTGACATGTATATCACGTTGGTACCACACTCAAGAAATTTGTGATAATAAATTATGGAGCTCCACGGACCGAACTCGCTCTCTAATGAAAAAAATAACTGGAGCTCAGCAAAACGCTCGAATTATGCCAGACAAGAAACAGTCCTGCTTGAACACTGCAGAAATAAGTTTTGTACAACAGGAGACCACACCAGAAATAGTCATTGATGTGATCTAATACGTCATGCTTTGGTAATCTGCTTAAGAGTTATCAGCTCTTGTCTTAAATCATTAAAGAATAAAACCTGCTTATGAATGTATTGAAAACCCATTAAATAGGTCTCTGGGTGAAACTAATACAGAAAAGCAAGTTTCTCTACAGAATATAAATTTCCTAGAAACACAAGATAAAATCGCCCAAGAAACATTGTCATGCATTAATCTAGGACTTTATCCTCGGACTCAGAAAAGATTATAAGATGTCCGAGGAAGAATTCGATAATCTTCACTACCTAAAGAAGCCATACATCCAATATTGATCCCACAAGAATCATTGGCTAACAAACCTGATTGAGTTCAAAACGCCACATTAACGTGTTACAATGGTGGGGTAGCTGACACACTTTGTCATATACGACAGTCTTACTGTATACCGCAAGGTCGACAAAGTGTGAAAAAACAAACTAAAGGACTGTATTACTTGCGTCACTACATATCGAGTATGTCAGTATCCAGGTCCACCTCCATATCCCTCGAAAGAGTTTGTCATATCACTCCAATTGAGGTGGCAGGTGTAGATTAACACTGGACCAGTCAATTTTAAACCAAAATCATTGACGAAGTTCCTATCAAGGGTGAACATCTGTTTGTTCAACTTGTGCACAACTAGAGCAGTCATCTCGTAAGTAAGGCCACTTGACATGTCTGCTGGCGCGCGCGCAGAGCTAGCGCTCAGTATTCAGAGGTTTGTCAGCCAGAAGGGCATGTCCCAAACTGATGAGTTCAGGATATGCTACATCTTTGTTGGCTGTGCTGCTTATTATAAGCAAGTATCTTTGATCAAAACAGAAATAAAACGAGATGCTGAATGCAACGGGCAGTTTGTCGTTGGGGGTGATACATTCCCTCCTAAATCTCCAAGGCACACGGATTTTATAAAGAATGTCGGGCATTGTAAAACGTTGTTTAAGGAAGGAGAAGAAGACTCTTCGTCGTCAAAGAATCGAGACTTTGAATAATTTCCGTACAGTTGATGGACTGAAATGAGAAAATGAGAGTAAACAACAGACTCACTAACTTATGTTACCGAATGATCTGGACAAATTTAGAAGTGTTAAGTCCATCTCATTTACTCCATGCAGAAGGCTCAATCTGTTTCCTCTGTTCCTCCCATGATGATATAAGAAATCATAGAGGATCCTACTTATTTCGAACCTGAGAACTCAGACGTAAATTCAAACACCTTAATAAAGTGATTGAAACGTTGGGAGAAAAATTTGGCGAGAAGACTATCACACCTCAACTGAGGAAACACTTCGATGGAGCTGGTGTTCCTGAAAGAAACATGAAGTCCGTAAGCCTCTTGTTGACATATTGATTATTGACAATGATGGACGCAGGTCCCAAATGGCGCCCACTTGGAAAAATTGTGACCATAAATCCTGATGCCAATGAATCATTAGGACAGTTGACGTTTTAAGCAAAGTGTAGTGAAATAAGCGGACACATAAAATAAAACTATACCGTTAGAATTACACAAATGTGAAAAAATTAGAGATTCCCAGAAAGCCGTCACAGACTAAAGCTAGCCAGAAAAGAGACCAAGCAGCAGTGGTTGCGAGTGAGATAAAACAAATTATTTGTTAGTGATGATCGTTCACCTGCAGCAAACCTCCACTGCCTTCCCATGAGGAGAAATTATCTCCAAGGAGGGGGAGTATCTGACCCTTTCAGCCCCTTCAGGCCTCCTTTCAGCCCTGAGGTGCCAGCCCTCTCAGAAGGGGCAAGTGTCTGTTACTGCTACCATATAGTAATTGATCACAGATGGCCGTACGAGTATGCTACGTGGTCAAGTGTAACCGGACGCTCCTTACGCATTTTGCCGAGTGTATTTTAATAAGAGACAGTGCATCTCTTACTTTTCGCAGGACAATTAAGGAAAATCCTGCTCTCCCACTTTGTTACCATAGTAAATGATAGTGACTGGTTTTAGTCTATGATTAAAATCATCACAGAATAACAAACATTCTGCTTCTTGCTTCATTCCGAGGAAGTGGCAAAGGAAGCAAAATTACTATGTCAGCTTTTTTTTGTGCTAGGGAGTGACGTCATGGGTGCTGTGGCTTTTCAGATACTTTTGAGCTCTACTGAGAGTGACACTGACCCAGATAACAACAAAGAACCTGAATCCTGTGAGTAGGTGTGAACAAGAGTATCTCATATAACACATAAAACACTTAAGAAGACGATGTGAACAGCTCCTCCCCCCTTCTTCAGTGATAACATTGTAAGCAATAAAGACAATATCTTGTGAAACATAGTGTACCAATGTGCGTATTCTAGACAAATGGAAGACGTGGACATCCCAAGGACACTTCAGCTTCTATCAAAGTCACCGGAGACCTTCGAAAGTGTGAATTCACCATAGCACACGCACAAGAGCAAGGAAGGTTTGCGAATTTTTGGTAGTAACGTGTGAGCCTCGCGAGGCTAGTCGCTGAGAGCTGTGTCGCAAGGAGTTTTTGTAATCAACAATAGACGGCAGTAAGGTGCGGACTTTTGAGGTCCAAACAAGTAAGGTCTGTCAGCCATTCAGGTGAATGGAAATAGGCTGACATAAGCAACCCCCTAGGGGTAATTTATAATCTTACTAATTATATCTTAACCTTACAGCCCGTTGAGAGATTAGTCCCGACATCTTCAAGACCTTCGTCGCAGGGCGGGCTGTGGCAGGCGATGAGTTGTCTTTAGTTAAGTTTTTCACGTGTTTTAAAGATTAGCTGATACCCATTCTTTTCTCAACAAGTATGAGTCCCAGCTATGAGAGGAGACAGGATCACAGGGCGGACCTGCACTTAGTGTAAGTCGGTTTCTCGTCAAAGGGTGGGCAAGCGTTGTAAGTCTTTGTACCAAGATCGCATGCATGTTGCAGTGTCTGACAGAATGTGATGATCTCTAGTGTTGTTGAAAACCGTCTCGCTCTGTACTTAAGAATGAGAGTACTTCTTCAATAAAGATTCCCCATGTGTTGCATTAAATGTCAAATTCTTAAAACTTTGTGGAAAAATCATTCTACATTGTAAAATGAAATTGGTTGGAAAAGACTTAAAGTTGCCCACCCTTTGGGCACATATTTTAATTTTAACCCCAGGAAAACCCGTCCCCCTGGCTAAATTTATCGGGGGCGTAAAAAAGAATTTGGGTTGTCCCTTTCCCAAAGATGATGGTTTAAACCATCAATCCTTGGGGGAATTTCCCCAAAAACCTACCTTTTAAATTTTTACTTTGTAGGTGATGAACCCAGGTGGGCGTTTTCAAAAAAACCCCTTTTTCAAAGTGTCTTTTTTTTCAAGCCCCAGTGTGGGGCACATTGGATTTTATTTCCCCGACGTTTTTCCATGCAATATAATTTTCGGAAATTTTTGGCCAAAGGGGCCCTAAACCTAAAGGGGGGGCTAAAAGGGGGAATATGAGTAAACCCCCAACCGGGACGTTGGGTTTCCCATCAATCGAAATTCAGTGGGGAAAGGGGGAATTTGGGAGGGGGGGGGGGGGGGGTTGGGGGTTTAAAAGTAGTGTAAATAAAAGTTTAAGAATAACCCTTTTGGGAAAAACTTTTTGTCTCCCACCAAATTTTCCATGCATTTAACCATTCTGAATTGGTGAGGAAAGAGAAACTTTTTTAGGTTAAAAAGTTATGACTAAAAAAAAACCTGGCCCTTTTTTAAATTTTTCTTGAATGAAGAAGTTTCTTTACCTTCAACATAACGGCGTTTAAATTCCTCCAAAACTCCTAACTTTTCTTGCAATCCAAAAATTTTAAAAATTTTAAACATTTTTATTTATAGTGGCGGATTTTTCCTGTCCAACATTTATAACTTTGCTTTTTGTCTACTTTAAACGATCTGCGACTTCTCCGACCTTGCTCAGTTTTTTCAATTCATCGTGGAGTCCAAATGTCCCATTAAATGAATTGGCCGGCCTTTTTTAGTTCAACACAAATTTGCTTATTCGCTTTTTATTCTCCATCTATGTCGTTTTTTTTAGATTGTGAACAACAGGGACCCAACACTGACCCCTGTGGACACCCTTGTGCGTTCCCCATCTGATTTCTCCCCATTATGAAAACCTCTGCTCCCTATTTTCCCCCAGGGCCTCAACCCAAAAAAAATTTCTCCTCCAAATCGTGTCCTTAAGTTTCCTTAATAGCCTCTGATTGGAACTTCGACAGCCTTACTGAAGCCCATATTCACAAATCATATTCAATCCATATCACCTCCTCAAAGCCCTTTAGTGAAGGAAGTTTTTAAAAATTCGTAGACAAACCCCCTTTGAAAAACCGTGCTGAATTCATTTCAATTTATCCTTTTCGGATGGCACGATTTGTTTTTCCGGGCAATTACGATTCCAAAAATTTTCCCACTTGGGGTGAGGTTTTTTGGTCATATTTCGAAGCTAGGACCTGCCGCCGCCTTGTAAATAGGTTTACTTTTTCCATTTTCCATTTATCAGGCACTAGCCATTTGTAGTGATATGTTAAAAAGATACCCAAAAGGGTATGCTAATTTCCTCTTTACATTCCTTTTAAAACCCCCTTTAGAAACGTTCATCAAGCCTGGGGGTTTTTTTAGGTTTTAATTTCCTCTTTTTGTCTGGGGTCCTGTCACTATTTACAGAAAATAGTGCATATTTATTATCGCCTGTTTCCATAATTATTTTTTCTGGAATTTCGCAGTTTTTTCCGGGGGGAAAAAATGAGAAAGAAGTATTAAAAAAATTTCTCAGGGATGCTATCACTGTCGGGATTGCCCATTTACTCTTAAGGGGGGCCTACCGTCCCTATCTACCTCTGTATACCTGAAAGAACCCTTTTTGGGAGTCTTCGAATCCCTTTTCGCAAGCCTCAAACCCCTCTTTTCTTTTCCTTTTTCCCTTTTTTTTTTTCTATAATTAAATTTAAAATTGATTTCGTAACGCCCACCCCTTTTTGATACTTATATATGCCCTTTTTTTTGGGAAAAGGGAAATTTCAATCTATTTTCATCCATCGGGGATCATTTTTGCAATCTAATTTCCCTACCGAAAAAAAAGTTGTTGGCCACTAGAACACCTCTAAAAAAGTCATGTTGGCAACCAAGATCCCCTACCTACCCATACAGGAACCCCCCAATTTACCCGCCCAGGTAATTTCTCATCCCAAAAATCGGCCAAGCGAAAGTCTGGGACAGAGTTTGATTGCATTATCTGGGTAACTCCATAAAATTTTAAAAATTTAAATTTTTTTAACGTTTTCCCCCCAAGCTCTCGTTAACCTCAAATTTTTAAATTAGGATTCTTTGTTTGGAAAGGGCCAAGTCAAGTAGATGCTTCCTCTATTGGTTCTGTTACATTCGGTTTAAAAAAGAATCCTGAACCGTATCAAAAAAATCACTAGACTCAAATTCCTGCACCTGTTCCAGCAATTTGTCTAAAGCTAGAATCTACCATAATCCAACTTTTCATATCTTACCCTTTTGAAATTTCGCCCCATAACACTTACTGCCCCCCTATCAAGGGTTTTGGGAGCCTATAAACCCCCCAAAAATTATTTTTTCACGGGCCCTCGGAAACGTAGCCAAAAAACCTTTCCGATGTTTCAATTTTATATCAGTCTAAGACAATTAAATTTTTTCTGAAATACATCCCACCCACCACCTTTCCTGTTAAAACCCAAACAGTGTGAAATATTTAAAACCCCCGTAAGTTGCATTCAGAAGGCATTTCTCTAACTTTTAGGGTTTAACCCTGTCTCTTTATGCAAAATAACTATATTATTGCTCATCTAAATTTTTTTTTCTTAGACTCTTACTACTGTAATAAAACCCTTTAAGGGGCTAGTCCCTTCTTTTAGTACCTCTCTTGTTTGTTTGATCAGTTGCTTTGCCCTTTTCTACAACTTTGTTTGAAAAAATTTTCCTCTTAAAATATCCCCCCGAGTTCCCGGAATACTGCTTTTTTCATCCCTAAAGCAGCCCGGCTGTTCCTACAAACACCCATACCTCATAATCAATTTGTTTTAAAGTCCAACAAGTCTCAATGACCCCCTCAATCGAACTGCAATCAACCACTCCAACCCCAGAGAGATAACCCCATCTTTGACAATATAATCACGTTTTGCCAAATAATTTGTCCCCCAAAAATTTAATGAAGGATTCAAGTTCTTTGCATACCTGTCAAGGCCAGAATTATACCAAAAGCCCTAGAACAAACCATTCATTCCCACTCCCTTTTTTAGGGAAATCCAAAATAATTGGGATTCCCCCTTTTAACCCGAAATTCTTCTTGGGTTTTTTCCCACTTATCCATGTTCTTAGGGGGTTACAGGACAATGGGTAATTGAGGAATTGTGAGAAAATTTAGGAGGGACCAGGGGAGGAGTATGAGTCGAGTGATCAGCGGCAAGGGGAGGTAAATTTAGGTCACGGGACTAACCTTTTGCCTCCATTTACCGTCCACCACACACCATCCTCTCACACTTGTAAAAAAATGATAAAGAGGGAAAAATGGACAGTAATATTACTATTCCACTCAAACACATTATTTTTAAGTCCTTTACAATAAAAATTGGGAAGGGAACCTTTTTGGTTTAATAAATGGGATGGTAAAAAAGCAGTGAGCAGGGAAAAACAATCAACGAGAAAAGAAAATAACAAAAAAGCCATATTTTTTTGCCCAAGTCCCAACAGAGTCTCCTCCAAGACTCTCCAGCCAGCTCTGCACACAGGTCAAGCCCCGTGGACCCTTTATATGCTGTTTCCTTTGGGTTAAATTGTCCCAAAAACACCCCCCAAATGAGGGGTGCACCATGTGTTTTTGACCTGACCTGAAATCTATGCCGTCAAGAACAAAACCTCAAAATTAAACCAAAACATGTCTGACATCATTTTTCCAAGGCAAGTTGACCCTAAATTTTTTAAATTTGGCTCCTTTTAGAAACACAACATATTTTTACAAAATCACAGTAGCCCTTCTCCTGCCCCCCCCCAATGTAAACCCCCAGCACAAGACGATAATGGGCTTGTTCCCATTACCTACATAAATTATCCAAACCCCTGACTAGCACCAAAACCAGTTCCGGGGGCACACCCTCGTCTGACCTTCCTATTCTGTTGCAAAAAAACACGGGCAAAATATCTTACCTGGAACCTCCTATAATTTTGATATCTTACTTGATTACAAGAGAGGGAGGATTTCCTTTAACCTTATTAAACCCCTGAAGACACCACCTGGAAACAGAGAAAACGATTTCCACCTTTACATTTTTCTATTACCTTCTTATCTCCCCCCTTCCGAGCTTGAACCTCACCCCTTTAAAGCCACTCCACACGGTGACCAATTTTCCTCTTTACCACTCCATCCATCACCCTCACCCCAGACTCATATGCGAACTTCGCCCCCTTAAAAATTCCTCCTGAAGAAGAGAACCTCCTCCTTTATCACTTTTTAAACCCGAGATTCTAAAAAACTTTTAACAAACCCTGGTCCGAAACACCCCACCCAACTCCTAAAGAGCTTGATGAGCTAGCGATTATTGTTCTTGATTCAAAAAATTTCCCGACTTTATCGAAATTAATTTTAGGTGGAAAAAAATAAAAAACTTTGTTACGAAGAATAATATAAATTTATTGCTCCTTTTATCATTCATTGCTCCTGCGAAGCTTCACCCATAGGGGTAAATACCAAAGGGGTATTCACCCCTGGTAGGAACACAACAGCTCCCTTAGCTCCAATTCCCCCAAAACCCCATCAAAGTTGCAGAAAAGAGCGTGAACACTCATAAAAAAACACCAAACAACAAATTCCGGGTCCCCCTCGTTTTTTGATAGTGAAAACCGACATTAATGTTTATTCAATACTGACACATAAAAAGAGGGAATAAAAGCGTCGGTCCCACCAGAGACAGGGAAAAATAAAAACAAATTTCACAACAAAACTCAACAAAGCTAGCGTAGGGTTTTTATAATAATAAAAATAATAAAAAAAATAATAATAAAAAAATCTTTATTTCCAACACATGGCCCAGCTGACATCAATGACATACACTAAACAAAAGCCGCTTGTTTATGCAGAGCATTTCGGGGAAAGGGTCATTTTTGTCCAGGGTGCGACCCACACCAGCGATTTAAAATCCAGGGACCCATATTACGATGGATGAGCACGGACAACCGTGTAAGGAAAAACGCTCAATATTTCCACCTCTCGCCGGGAATCGAACCCAACCCTCACCGGTGAAGCGGAGCTTTTGCCACCCGGCCACTGGGGACCCTGAGGGGAAATTGCAATAAAAATTACTAGCTAAACACAAAACTTTGAAAACCCAAACCATACAAAACTGAGTAACAAGAGACACACATGAATTTACTGAACCAAACTACCAAAATTTACCGAGAAGGGTTTTCCCCAGAGTAAAACTTGGGAAACAACAATGAACATAAATCGCCTCCATTCCCGGAAAATCTGGAACATAGTAAGACCTGAACCTTGGCCAAACAAATGCATACAACATTTTTTTAAACACTGCGTTGGAGCATTACTGCAACGACCCACTCGTATATATATTTGTCAAACCCTTTTTCCAAATTTATCTTACACATTCTCTCGCTAGGTTTTTTCTCGCCTCCGCGTCCGGGCGGAGTTTTTTTGACCATGGACCGCGAGTTCACCCCCCACCCTACCGTGGTTTGTTACTACAACTATTAATATCATCCCTCCCTCCACTCACAGTTTCCACCCCAATCCCGTCACTATGCATGGGACTCATAAAAATGCACGACCATGGGTAACCCTTTAGCAACTACTTTCCTGACAGATTCGGGAAGGGCCAAGGCAATATCTGCAGGAAAGTCATGACGTACTGCCAAGACATAAAAAACTGATATACTTTGGGGGTTTCCATATTTTGGTGGCATGAAAACTCAGGGAATTTTAAATCCGACAGAGAACAGTTTTTAAGAGACTTAAAAAGTGCATCAGGAAAAAAAAAAAGGAGAAGGCATCATAGGAAAGAAATACTAGTTTAGGTGAAAAATACAACATATTTCAACATTATATATTTAAAATATAGGATTATGGAAATAGCTTGTTTTCTGTGTGATCTGAAAAAAAACTGTTTACGGGAAACTTTTTTTCGCCCGAGTAATTTATTCTCTTAATAAAGATAACTAAAACAGATATACGGGGCAGAGTCAGACGGCAGCGTGAAAGGGGTATAGTAGTGAGGAAAAAAAAGGATCAAATACCGACACAAGGAAAATTAAACAAAAATGCAGTAAAGTGACCTTTATTGACAAACTTTCCACCCCCAGGGTTTTTTTTCAAGTCCCACAGGGATCAACCTGGGGTTGGAAGTACGGGAGTATTTAAGTTAAATGTTGAGGTCAGGTGGGAATGCTGCATCTGCTGTCACCCCACGAGATCCTTTTGGTGACTTAAAAAGCCACGTGTGGTGAAACTTGCAAAAAGGGATCACATTATATCATTTGTGTTTATATTTCTATAGTAGGATAAAGAGATGGGAAGTTAAATGGTCTCCAAAACGGGCAATACCTGTGATGGGGAATTTTGAGGGATTATTTACTGACGAAAAAGGCAGCCTCTGCATTATCGGGGTCGAAAATCACATCAAAAATTTTAAAAAAAAAAACTACCACCTCTTTTGAATTTCAAAAGCTGCCCAACATATCGTGTTCTGTTTTCTGAGTTTCAGGATCGAAAATTTCCAGAGTTTTTTGTTTCCTAAAGAATCGAACAAAAAGAGATTTTTCAACAAGTTAAATAGAGCTCCCAAAAAGAGCTCGTTGCAAAAGGGAAACAGAAACTCGCCCCCTCCTGTTCCTCACCTAAATTCAGACAAGACAAGATGTAACCACAGCACCAAACATCCTTTCAGATATACTGGGACCTCATGAGACTGTCATGAATTGAAGACGGGGTTAACCTCCAAGAAGATATAAACAAAGTTTTCCAGGGGCAAGGAAAACAATATATGTTCAATGGGGACAAATTCCAACTAGTATGGAAAACAGGAGTAAAACCGAACAATTTAACTACAAACTCTGGCCATACAAAAAGGGGAAAAAAATGAAAGGGGACCTGGAGTAGTAACGTCTGGGGATTTTTCCCTTAAAGGGATCACAACAAGCTACAACACAAGTGCAAAGAAAATGATGGGATGGATAAGAAACGTTCAAAACGAAGATGCCAACCATGAATCCTTTTCAAATCACTTTTTCTCTCTAGGCGGAATACGCTGATTTTTAACACTCCGTTAAAGAGGTGAAATTGCAATCAGAGAGTTACAGAGATCTTTTACTCACGTATAAGTTCTGCAAGCATTTTAAAAACTCGGGGGAAAGGCTTTGAAGTCCGATTTTGTACTCTTTTGAACGCGGGAAGAGAGAAATATCATAATCTACACTTGGGAAAACCTGGAAGGGGTTTTGGGCCCGGGAATCTGCACACAAAAATCACTCCCTACGAAAGAAAAATCCGGGGCAGGCGATGCAAATACCCCCAATTAAAAGTAGGGGGCCCATTGGAAAACACAAAGGGGAAAAACACCAAAATGTCCGGGCCCAAAAATGTTCAACACCTCCCCCAAGCTAAGGGGGAATTCCAAAAAACCCCCCCTGGCGCCTTAAAGAGAGAGCGGGAAAGATACCTAAAGTCGGCCAGATCACCCGGGGCTGTGGTTCGTAACGTTGGACGCGTGCGGCCTCAGTAACACCTGTTGACAGCCCATCCACCGGGGGGCATGGTCGTGGACCGGGCCCTGAGGCGTTGCCCCGAATAACCTCCGGTAGACCCCCAAAATTTTTAAAAAATTATATATTATATATAAAATATAAATATAAATAATAAATATATAATATAATAATAAAATATAATAATGTAACTATAACATGGATTGATCAATAAAAAACACTGCGACTAGCCAAGGACTCGAACCTATAAGGGTTGGTTTTTTCCTCTTTTTTGGGCGAAAACACATACGCCTAACCCACGGGACCAAAAAACCCTACAAAACCAAGACCCACCAAGCTAGTGGGGTTACCCTTGTCCAGGACATATGGGGGTTTGGTGCCGCGAGCTAATGTCATTCACCCCCGTTTGGTGTACACCCAACAGCATATTATATATTATTTTAACCACAAACGAGTGTTATTGATCAAAAAAAAAATTTTACACCAACGTGCTAGTCGGGGGTACGGTGCTGGGTCGTGCTGGTACCTGGTTCTTGGGGGATTTGGTGGTCCTTCGTAACGTCAGGTTTTTTCCTCATCATGAGGCTGCCAGAACACTTTTTTCGAGTCGGTCGTCGCGCGTTTTAAAAATCAATACCATTGCCCGTGGTTTACAATATATATATAAAAAAAATTATATTTAATAAATATAAATTTTAATATATAAAAAAATATAAAAATAATATATAAATATATTTTTATAAATATAAATATTTTAAAATATATTATAATATTCTCTGAATAAAAAAACTTCAATTAGCAAAACCTTTTAAAATTAATCCTTTCAAAATTTTCTCTTTACTTTAAGTTTTTTTTTTTTTTTCCTTAATTTTGATGAAAAAATTTAAAATTTTTTCACCAAAAGGAACTTAAAAACTTACCTAACCTTTTTATAACAAGAACAATTTAATTACCAAACCCCCAACAAAATATTTTAGATTTTTTACAAAAATTAATCTAAACAAACACATAAATATATTTTTTTCGTTAGGTTCAGAATGATTTGGCGAAATTATTGCACACAAAAAATTTCTTTTTTCCATATAGCAAATCCGTGCTTTTAACCAAATCGCAAGTTCTCCTATTCGGCACGAAAAATTTATAATAAAATATATATAAATATAATAAAATATATAAATATAAAAAAATATAAATATATATAATTATAAAAATATTAAAATATATAATAAAATATATAAAATATATATATAATATTTATAAAAATATATTTTTTAAAATATTTTATTTTTTTTAAACCCGAAAATTTTGGGGGGTTTAAAAAAATTCCTGTTATTTTAACCAAAACTTTTTTCAAAAAAAAGTTGCCAAAAATATTTAAAAACAAAATTACTGTGGGGGGAAATGTTTTTGGGGGGGGGAATTTCCGGAAGGGGGACTTTTTTTCTGAAAAGATGACCCGGGGGGAAGTGTTTCTGGAAAGTTCTCTTCAACATGTACCTTGGGAACTGTTTTGGGGAAGAAAGTTCTCTGTCAGGGGAGAAATTTCTCGGTCTGGGGGGAGCATGTTCCGGGCAGGGAGCATGTTCCGGTCGGGAGAGCATGTTCTCGGGTCAGGGAGGAGCATTTTTCTCTGGTCGGGGGAGCCTTGTTCTCTGTCAGGGAGAGCATTTCTCTGTCGGGGAGGGCATGTTCTCGGGTCGGGGAGAGCAGTCCCTCTGGTCTGGGAGGACATGTTTCCGGGTCGGGGGAGGACATGTTCTCTGGTCTGGGGGAGCATGTTCTCTGGTCAGGGGGGAGCAGTTCTCTGGTCGGGAGGAGAAAGTTTCGGGGTCGGGAGGAGCATTTTCTCTGGTCAGGGAGGAGCATTTTTCTCGGGTCAGGAGGACATGTTCTCTGGTCTGGGGGGACATGTTCTCGGGTCAGGGAGAGCATTTCTCTGGTCAGGGAGGGAGGGGGGCAGTTTCTGGCTGGGGGGACAGTTCTCGGGTCAGGGAGAGCATTTTTCTTGTCGGGAAAGGAGCATTTCCGGGTCGGGAGGACATGTTTCTGGCCGGAGGAGCATTTTTCTCGGTCAAGGACATGTTCTCGGGTCTGGAAGAGCAGTTCCTGGTCGGGGGAGCATGTTTTTTTGGCAGGGAGGAGCATGTTCTCTGTCAGGGAGGAGCATTTTCTCTGGTCGGGGGGACATTTCCTGGTCGGGGAGCATGTTTCTGGTCGGGAGGAGCATTTTCCGGGTAAAGGGGGAAACATGTTCTCGGGTGGGGAGGAGCATGTTCCGGGTCTGGGGGGGCATTTTTCCTGGTCAGGGGGGAGCATTTTTCCTGGTCGGGAGGAGCATGTTTTTGGGCAGGGAGGAGCATGTTCTCTGGTGGGAGGAGCATTTCCCGGGTAGGAGGAGCATTTCCGGGTCGGGGGGAGCATGTTCTCTGGGTCGGGAGGAGCATGTTCTCTGGTCAGGGGGGAGCATTTTTCTCGGGCAGGGGGGCATGTTCTCTTAAGGGAGGAGCATGTTTCTCTGGTCTGGGGGGGAGCTGTTCTCTGGTAGGGGGAGCATTTTCCGGGTCGGGAGACATGTTCTCGGGTCAGGGGGGAGCATTTTCTCTGGTCTGGGAGCATGTTCTCGGGTCGGGGAGGAGCATTCCTGGCGGAGGAGCATTTTCTCTGGTCAGGAGGAGCATGTTCTCTGGTCGGGGGGAGCAGTTCTCTGGCAGGGGAGCATTTTTCTCGGTCGGGGGACATGTTCGGCAGGGAGGAGCAGTTCCTGGTCAGGAGAGCATGTTCTCGGGCAGGGAGGAGCTGTTCTCGGTCGGGAGGACAGTTCTCTGGTGGGGGAGGAGCATTTCTCTGGTCAGGGAGGAGCGTTCTCGGGTCAGGGGGAGCATTTTTCCTTTTCCCCGGGTCGGGGAGGAGAAATTTTCCGGGTCGGGGAGGACTTTCTCTGGCAGGGAGGAGCATTTTCTCTGGTCAGGGGGGAGCTTTTTTCCCCCCTTTCTCTGGTCAGGGGGGAGCATTTCTCTGGTCGGGAGGGCTGTTCTCTGGCAGGGAGGGGCATTCCGGGTCGGGAGGACATTTCTCTGCAGGGAGGAATGTTCTCTGGTCGGGGAGGCTGTCCCCGGTCAGGGAGGACATGTTCTCTGGTCAGGAGAGCATGTTCTCTGGCGGGGAGGGGCATTTCTCTGGCCGGAGGGCATTCCGGGTCAGGGAGGACATTTTTCTCTGGTCGGGAGGATATGTTCTCGGGTCGGGGGAGCAGTCTCGGTCGGGGGAGGAGAAAAGTTCAGGGGCCGGGGGGAGGAAATGTTCTCGGTCAGGGATCCATTTCTCGGGTGGGAGGACATTTTCTCTGGTCAGGGGGGACTGTTTCCGGGGGGGTTTTTTGGGGGGAAATATGTTCTTTTGTCGGGAGGAGCATGTCTTTGGTCAGGAAAGAGCATATCTGTGCTTGGGGGGATTTTTTCGGGTCAGGGAGAGTTGTTCTCTGTCAGGGATTCCCCAAACATGTTCTCTGGTAGGGAAGAGCATGTCCGGGTCGAGAAGGGTCTCGGCAGGGGGGAAAAGGGTTCTCTGTCAGGGAGGAATTTTCTCTGGCAGGAGGAGCTTTCTTTGTCAGGAGAGAAAGATCTCTGGCTTGGAGGATTATGTTTCCTGTCAGGGAGGATGTTCTCTGGTCGGAGGAATTTTCTCTGGCCCCAGGGGGGCATGTTCTCGGGTCGGAAAGGGAGCAGATTTTCGGGTCTTGGGAAAGGGTAAAGGGGGTTTTCCGGGGTCAGGGGACAGTTTTTGGGTCAGGGAGGACATGTCCTGGTCAGGGGAGCGGTTCTTTTTCAGGGAGAGCATGTTCTCGGGTCGGGGGGAATTTCTCGGTCAGGGGGGACTTTTCCCTTGGTCAGGAGGAGATGTTCCCCTGCCAGGGAGGACTTTTTCTCTGGCCGGGGGAACATGTTCGGGTCTTGGGGGATTATTTTCTTGTCGGGAGAGCGTTCCTGGCCGGGGAAGCATGTTTTGGTCGGAGGAGTTTTTCCTCCTGTCCGAGGGGAGCTTTTTTCTCTTCAGGAAGCATTTTCTCTGGTCAGGGAGGGCATGTTTTTCTCGGGTCAGGAGGAGCATGTTTCGGTCAGGAGGAGAGCCCGGGTCAGGAAGATTATTCCCCGCAGGGGAAACATTTTTCTCTGTCGGGGGGGAAATGTTCCTGGTCAGGGAGGACATTCCTGGCAGGGAGACATTTTCCCTTTGGAAAGGGGGGAATTTTTTTGTCGGGGAGGAGCTGTTCTCTTTCAGGAGGAGCATGTTCTCTTTTAGGGAGGAGCATGTTTCTCTGGCAGGGGGGAGCATGTTCCTGGTCAGGGAGAGAAAAGTTCCTGGTCAGGGAGGAAAAATGTCCTGTCAGGGGGGAAGTCCTGGTTGGGGGGGACTTTTTTTGTCAGGGGGGAGCTTTCCCCTGTCGGGGGGAGAGTTCTCTGCCCGGGGGGACGTTTCTGGTAGGGGAGCATGTTTCTGGCAGGGGGAGCATGTTTTCTGGCAGGGGGGGAAGTTCTCGGTAGGGGGGAAAATTTCTGTCGGGAGGAAACATGTTCTCTGGTAGGAAAGGACCCTTTTCCCTCTGGTCAGGGGACATGACTCTGTCGGAAGGGCATGTCCCGGGTTAGGGGGGGGAGCATGTTGTCTTTCGGGGAGGAGCATTTTCTCTGTCGGGGGGAGATTTCTCTGGTCAGGGGGGACTGTTCTGTCAGGGAGGACATTTCTCTGGCAGGAGAGCTGTTTCTGGTCGGGGAGAGCATGTCTCTGGCAGGGAGGAAAAATTTCGGGTTAGGGAGGACATTTTTTCTTGTCGGGGAGGAGCTGTCTCTTGTCGGGAGGACATGTCTCGGGTCAGGGAGGACATTTTCTCTGGTAGGGGGGAGCATGTTTCCCTTCGGGAGGAGCATTCTCTGTCAGGGGGCATTTTTCTCTTCAGGGGGACATGTTCGGTCAGGGGGGAGCATGTCCTTTTTGGTTTCTTTTTTTTTAAAGGGGGGGCATGTTCTCGGGTCAGGAAGGAGAAAATTTCTCGGGGCAGGGAGGACATTCCTGTAGGGGGGAGCATTTTTTGCCCCTTTTTCAGGGGGAGCATGTCCTCTGGTGGGAGGAGCATGTTTCTTGTCAGGGGGGAGCATGTTCCTGTCAGGGAGGAGCTGTTCCTGTCAGGAGGAGCAGCCCCTCTGTCGGGGAGGAGCATGTTCTCGGAAAAGGGAGGAGCTGTTCTCGGGGCGGGGAGGAGATTCCTTGGTGGGGAGAAAATTTTCTTGTCGGGGAGGAGCATTTCTCTTGTCAGGGGGGAGCATGTTCTCGGGTCAGGAGAGATTTCTCGGGTCAGGAGAGCAGTTTTCTGGTAGGGAGCTGTTCTCTGGTCAGGAGGCTTTTTCCCTCGGGGTAGGGAGGGACATGTTCTGGTCAGGGAGGAGCATGTCCTCGGGTTAGGGGGGAGCATGTTTTGTCGGGGAGGACATTTTCTCTTCGGGGAGCATTTTCCTGGGGGGGGAAGCAGTCTCTGGCAGGGAGGAGCATTCCTCGGGTTTAGGGGGAGCATGTTCTTGTCAGGGGGGAGCATGTCTCTGGTCAGGAGAGCATGTTCCTGGTCAGGGGGGAAAAAGTTCCCCGGTCAGGGGAAACATTTTTCTGGTCGGGGAGAGCTGTTCCTGGTCAGGGAGAGCATGCTCTGTCAGGGGAAGCATGTTCTCTGGCCCAGGGGGGAGCATGTTTTGGGGGGGGTTTTGGGAGGACATTTTCTGGTCGGGGGGAAAAGCATGTTTTCTGGCAGGGAGGAGCATTTTCTCGGGTCAGGAGGAGATGTTCTCGGGTCGGGAGGAGCATGTTTTCTGGTCAGGGAGGAGCATGTTTTCTGTCAGGGGGGAGCATTTCCGGGTCGGAGGAGCATGTTTTTTGGCAGAAGGAGATTTTTCCCTGTCAGGGGACATGTTCCGGGGCGGGGGGACTGTTTTCTGGTCAGGGGGAGCATGAACTGGTCAGGGAACATGTTCGGGTCGGGGAGGAGCAGTTGTCTGGTCAGGGGGGACATGTTTCTGGTCGGGGGACATTTTTCGGGTCAGGAGGACATTTCTCTGGTCAGAAGGAGATGTTCTGGTCAGGAAGGACATTTTCGGTCAGGGGGGGACATGTTTGTCAGGAGGACATGTTTCGGGTCAGGAGGAGCTTTTTCGGGTCAGGGGGAGCAGTTTCGGGTCGGGGAGGAGCATGTTTCTGTCGGGGAAAGAATTTTTCTGGTCAGGGACATTTTTCTGGTCAGGAAGGGCAGTTTCTGGCCCGGAGGAGCATGTTGTCTGGGGGGAAAGGAGCATTTTGTCGGGTCAGGGAGGGCATGTTTCGGTCAGGAAGGAGCATTTTCTCGGGTCAGAAGGAGCATTTCCGGGGTCAGGAAGGAGAAATTTGTCTGGTCAGGAAACAGTTTCTGGTCGGAGGGCTTTTCTCTGTCAGAAGGAGCATGTTCTCTGTCAGGAAGGACATTTTGTCTGTCGGGAAAGGGACATTTTTGCCCTGGGGAGCATTTTTCGGGTCGGGAAGGAGCATGTTGTCGGGTCGGGAGCATGTTGCTGGCGGAAGGGCATGTTTTCACCTGGAATTTTTTTTTGACAAAATTGATTTTGTGAAAAACTCCCTTCCAATTTTTTTTTCAATGAATTATAAATGATTTTTGTCTTGTCTAGGACTGAGAACTGCCAACGAGAAAACAAGACAAAAACTTTTGAAAAATTTGTCTGTAGAATGTTGTAGTCTTAATTGTATACCTAATGGAAAATGCATGACTTTTTTTGTAGTTTAACCCTTTGTTTCATTAATTATTAATTATTATTATTTTAAATTATTAATTTTATTAAAGACTTTTAGGAGAGATAATTTTAGAGAAATATAATCAAAACAGGTCAGAGGAGGTGTGGCAGCGGGGTAAAGAATAAAAAATTCCGAATTATTTTTTTTTAATGGTATCAAAAAATAAGCCAAAAAGGGTCAATAATTTCCCCAGGTCGGAAGGGGAAATTTAGTTTTTTTTCGATGAAAGAAAGGTGCTCCAATTCCTTTTTTATTAAAAGCCCCAACAACATCAATCAAACCCACCCCTTTATTTAAAAGGAACTCAAAAAGATAAAGGGGAGTTGGGGGGAGCAAGTTACCCTAGTCATTTTATCTTATTTTTGTTTTTTTCTTTGGTTCGTTGTGTTGTTTTGCTGCTGCTGCTGCTGCTGCTGCGCTATTGCTGGCTGCGCTGACTGTTGTTTTTTTCTGGGTGCTTCTAACCATAACAAACAATGTAATATGGATTGACATCCCTGGGGAAATTTAAGCACTGTGGGGTTTTATCCACTATGAGACTGGCAGGGGCCATACCTTGTATCTGAATCCCCAAGTGAATTACGCAACAACCTGGGATAAAATTAAGCAAGACTTTTACTGAAGGAGAGATAGTGAGGGGGGCGACACCAGTCTTCCCCTGACGAGTGGCACGGTGAGAGAGGCAAGAATCTTGAAGTCAGCAGTTTGGGTGCGTGAAAAAACCTCGTACACCACCTTTTCTCAACTTAATTTTTTTTCGCTTAAAATAATTTTAATTAAAAAGTTTGAAAAAGGCAGGAGGTTGCGTTGATAAGGTCCAAGACCCCACTGTAAACGTTTGCTTCAGGAAAGGCATGGACTTTTTTCCAACATTCGCCTCTTATTTAATTAATTTTTAAAAATTTTAAATTTAAAAATTTTTTCTGGCATTAAACAGAAAAAACAATTGATTTAAAAAATTAAAAAAATCAAATGGGGGATAAAAAATTTTTGGGACTCGTATTTTTAAAACTTCAATTTTTTTGATTCGTTCAGTCCTTTTAAAAATTTTTAAATAAATACGATGTAATTATTACGATATTTTAGCGTATACTCAAGAAAAAACACAGAAGAATCCATCCAAATTTTTCTTCCTCTTAATGTTAATTGTTCATGTGTTCATTTTGTAGAGTGAATTTTTTTTTATTCTTCCTTGTTTTTTCTCTCAGGGAAAGTTTAAAGCCTTTTTATCTGTTTTCTCTCACCTAGCAAACATTAAGGTCTTTCAACAGTTGGAAAACCCGTTCAATTATCGACTTTTTTAATTAAGAGACTTTTTACGTTTTCCTTTTTGGGGAAGGGAATTAAATTTAAACGCAAGATTCAAATCCTTTTCTCCTTTCCAAATTTTTTTATATAACCTCGAAAAACGTAATTTTCTGCCTCGTCCTTCCTGACACTAAAGTTAGGGTCTAAATTTTCTTTTTGCCTCCTGTTGAGTTAAATTTTTACCATTCCACACCAGTGTTCTCCCCAAAGTAAAGAATTTTTTTTTCTTAATTTCGTGCCTAAACCGGAGGTTCTGTTTACTGTGTTAGGATATTTAAATCTTGCAAATTAAAACCCCTGGGATGAAAAGACGCAGGAAAATAGCCCAAAAGGGGGTTTTGTGATAGCTCTAGGGCCCTTTTGTAACGCAAATGAAAAATAAGGAGATCACCCGATAAGTCTCGAAGGCATCCTTTAAAGGGGTCCTTTGTAGACGAAGAAATCATAGCTTTTCAATGTGTAAAATTTAATTATATTTTGAATGGAAACAATTAAAAATCTTTTTGAATGGGAAAAAACTTCTCAAACGAAATCTCCAATACGAAATAATAACCAGTACGGTCCTTTATCAAACCAGGTGCAACATCACTGTGAAAAAAAAAAAACGAAGTAGTGAAGCTTATAAAACTTTGTTTTAGTGAACCATTTTCCGAAACTAAAGACTCATCTGAATTTCATCTTGAACAAAACTATGACTATGACTTAAGAAAGTAGTTTGCTAGAAGTGTTCAGGGCCCAATTTTTTGTTGCATCAAAGTAGAACCAGATGTATTTTTGTAAGGAAAAGCAAAAGGGGGGGAGCGGGAGCTCGAAGACGATGTCACAGAGGGGTTTGGGGAGGAAAAAATTTTTCTGCTATCGAGAGTTCCATTTTTGGGTTTTAAAATCTATGAGGAGTAGCATAAACTGTTGCCCTCGATATTAACATTGCCAAGGCTATGATAACGTACTGGCTATTAAGATTTTAGCAAAAGACAAGACTAAAATTTTTTCCGTTTTTTGAAAGTGTTAAGCAAACTAAACTCTTCTCTTTGCAAAAGAGGGAATTTTAAAGGGGACTTTAAATTTCCCAACCACCTGCCGAATTTGACCTTTGTCTCTCCCCTTTTTGAAAATAAAATGTAACTAAAAATGAGACACATGCACAATTTAGGTTTTTGTTCCGAAACTTTTAGTCTGTTCTTACAATTATTTTCCGGGAAGATTTTTTCGGAATATAAATGAATAAATCTTCCGTTGAGGGGTTTATGAAACACCTTAAACTTTCCGCAGTTAGATATGTGAATCAATAAGGGAAATCGGGTAATGCTCTTCCTGGTTGCCTGTTTCCTGATTCATGCCCATGGTGAGCTAATAGAATTTTTACTACTTAAACACTTTTCCTGGAAGATAACAACGTTCTGAAGCACCCTCCTCATGATCCAGAAACAAGCTCTCAAGAACCGCGGTGACAAAAAAAATATTGCGTACTGAACGTTTTTCTTAGAGCTCGTCGTTATATCTGAAACATTTGGGAATGCTCACACCCGTTACGCTAACAAAATCAACACGAGGACTGGGATACTTAAGCTTCAGTTACTTACAAATTCCCTTTATATCGCGGAAAATTTTAAATTTAAAAGTTCTGGGAAAAAATATTTTTTTATTAGGCTTTACAAAGTTCTTAATTTTTTGTATTTTTTTTAATTTTTCTTTATTTAGTTATGTTTCGGAAAAAGCAAATCACCGAGATTTAAAAATTTTAAAATTCAATAATTAAAATTTTTAAAACTTTTGAAAAACCCTGAAGACAAATTGGATAAGGGATGATTACCAAATAAATAAAATTTTCAAACCCTAACTGTAATGATTTCAAAAAACTGAACGATGAAACGACCCTTGACTTCCCGATCCCACGACCCTTTTCCCCTTTTTTGATGGGTTTAAAATTTTTCCCGAACAAAAACTGTTTTGATGATTCTAATTCAATTACTATTTCTTAATTTTTCTTCAGAGGAAAAACCACCACTACATAATCTCCCTATACGTTTAAATTTTCCTAAATGACCCCGCCATTAAAAAAATAAACACCCTTTCGTCATTTGACAAATTAGTTTAAAACCTTTTCACAGGTTTTTCTGACTTTTTTTGTCATGCGAAGAGGCTGGGTTTAAAGAACACAAGGAAGGAAATGACCTTTATTGATCTGGTCCCTTTGTTCCATCTTTCGAAGAGGGTTTGTTTTAACACCAACAACGTTAAATAGCATTCACTGGTCCACGGCTCCTCGAAAAAGCTATTACTTTTTAATTTCTCTTTGGGCCAGGGAAGAAAAAATGCTGAAGGTCAAGCGACATTTTAAACCGAGCAAAATTTGAGCAATTATAACGACCAACGAGGTATAACGACAGCTCCAGACAAAGTTTAAGACGCAAATATTCATTCGGGACCGCGGGTTCTTGAAGCTTTTTTCTGGATCAAAGAAGGCAGAGTGCTTTAAACGTTTTTCTCCCGGGAACGATGTTACTAATAGTCAAATTCCTATTAGCTTACCAGGGGCAAAACACTGGCGATTTGGAAAAAGGCAACCCGGGAAAAACAGTCATCCGATTTACCTTTATTTACTCACATATCAACTCAAGATTACAGGGTTTTTTTATAAAACCCCTCAAAAGAACATTTATTTTATTTTATTCCCAAACTAATTCTTGCCGAATAATGAAGAACAACAAAAGTTTCGGAAAAAAGATACCTAACTAATTTTGCATGTCTCACTATTCATCATATATCATTTTTTTGTTCTAACTGAAGGACTAAGGTCAAAATTCGCCGGTGGTTAGGGAAAAAAGCCCCTTTAAATCCCATTGCCTGTTATTAGCCAGAGAAGTATGAGGAAAACAATCTAATCTCACCCCCACTCCCCCCAAAAAATAAGAGGACATTATCAGTTCACTAAAATATATTGGGAAGAAAATAAAATCTAAAATATTCAAGGAATTAATATAGTATATAGGGTGAAACTGGTAAAGAGGCTGGAAATATGTAGGTATATAGGTACAGCTGGAATTCGAATATGGAGGTGAGTCACACAAATGTCAGGAATTTTTTTTCAGGTTGAGGTTGGTCGGGAATTGGGACGACAGGCAGGCTCAATAAATTGTTTATGAGTTTTTTTGACAGTGACATCGAGGCTGAGTGAATATGAAAAGAGAGATAAGAGAAAAGACTCAAATTTTGTAACTACTTATTGAAAATTTTTTGTGTACAATATGAATACATTGGTACAATATATCAAAGATTATGAATCTCCTGTCGATGAGTCTGGAACCCATTTCTTTAAGGAAACGTGTGGCAATTTTTACCCATGATCCCAAGGTCCCTGATCCCACAGGGACAAATTGATACTGTTGTCTTATGCCCTTGTATTTGCTGTTCTAGTACTCCTTGTGATCAGCAGCTCCTCCCTGTCGCCCTACACTGTGATGGATGTAGGTGTCAGCCAGAGTCGACACAAAGGTATAGTCCCATTGCCATTCTTCTAAGGATAGATGGTGATCCCGTCGGGCCGCTTTGTTGGGTTGAGGGTAATATTGGCTGCTAGTGATCGGGGTTCTCTCTCGGCTGAGCATCCAGCTGTAGCAAGGGTTCTCTTTATGACGTCGTTGACTCTATTGTGTCTTGCATGCCACCCCTTGGTTTTGGAACAGTTGAAACTATGTAAACCATATTGGTCGGCTTGTGCATTGCCACAAATACACGTATATTCCTTGTGAATTGGGGCAGCAAGGCGCAGAGCCACTGCAATACAGAGGGTCTTTGGGTCGAGGCGTGTTCCCATTCCCAAAATGGGAACTGTTTGGAGGAAGTCCCTGGAGCGATGTACACTCACAGCTTGGAGACATGCAGTCTCCCTGTCTGATGTTGCAACCATAAGCATGTTGGCTAGTACCTTTTCAGCGATGGGGCCATTCCAACTTGACTGTAGGCCAGTGCTGCTCTAGGTTTGGTGCTAGAGCAGCAAGAGTCTCCCATTCAGTGATGGCACTGGCTAAGCTAGGGTCCTGTATTCCTATATATATGTATGTACTCGCCTATTTGTACTCACATATTTGTACTGACCTATTTGTGGTTGCAGGGGTCGAGTCATAGCTCCTGGCCCCGCCTCTTCACTGATTGCTACTAGGTCCTCTCTCTTCCTGCTCCATGAGCTTTATCAAACCTCGCATTAAAACTATGTATGGTTCCCGCCTCCAATACATCACTTTCTAGGCTATTCCACAGCCTGACTACTCTATGAAGAAATACTTCCTAACATCCCTTTGATTCATCTGAGTCTTCAACTTCCAGTTGTGACCTCTTGTTTCTGTGTCACATCTCTGGAACATCCCGTCTTTGTCCACCTTGTCTATTCCGCGCAGTATTTTATATGTCGTTATCATGTCTCCCCTGACCCTCCTGTCCTCCAGTGTCGTCAGGCCGATTTCCCTCAACCTTTCTTCGTAGGACAATCCCCTTAGCTCTGGGACTAATCTTGTTGCAAACCTTTGCACTTTCTCTAATTTCTTGACGTGCTTGACTAGGTGTGGATTCCAAACTGGTGCTGCATACTCCAGTATGGGCCTGACGTAAATAGTATATAGAGTCTTGAACGATTCCTTACTGAGATATCGGAATGCTATCCGCAGGTTTGCCAGACGCCCGTATGCTGCAACAGTTATCTGATTGATGTGTGCCTCAGGAGATATGCTCGGTGTTATACTCACCCCCAGATCTTTTTCCTTGAGTGAGGTTTGCAGTCTTTGGCCATCTGGACTATATTTTGTCTGCGGTCTTCTTTGCCCTTCCCCAATCTTCATGACTTTCTTTTTGGCTATGTTAAACTCAAGGAGACAGTTGCTGGACCAGGCTTGTAGCCTGTCCAGGTCTCTTTGTAGTCCTGCCTGATCCTCGTCCAATTTGATTCTTCTCATTAACTTCACATCATCTGCAAACAAGGACACTTCTGAGTCTATCCCTTCAGTTATGTCATTCACATATACCAAAAATGCAGTCGATCCACCTCTCTCTTGTCTTACTTCTGTCCCCTTGTCATAAAACTCCAGTAGGTTCATGACACAGGATTTTCCTTCCCTGAAACCGTGCTGTTTGTCAATTATACAATTGTTTCTTTCCAGGTGCTCCACCACTCTCCTCCTGATGATCTTCTCCATGACTTTGCATACTATACACGTTAGCGATACAGGTCTGTAGTTTAATGCCTCATGTCTGTCTCCCTTTTTAAAAATTGGGACTACATTTGGCATCTTCCATACCTCAGGGAGTTGCCCAGCTTCAATGGATGTCTTGAAGATCTCTGTTAATGGCACTCACAGCATCTCTCCTCCCTCTCTAAGGACCCATGGAGAGATGTCCAGTCTCACCGCCTTTGAGGTGTCAAGTTCACATAGCAGCTTCTTCACCTCCTCCTTGGTTATGTGTACCTCATCCAGCACTTGTTGGTGTACCCCCCTGTTCTGATTTCCTGAAGTCCTGCTGGTTTCCACTGTAAATACTTCTTTAAATCTCGTGTTGAGCTCCTCACATACCTCTCGGTCGTTTCTTGTGAACTCCCCATCACCCTTCCTCAGTCTGATTACCTGGTTCTTGACTGTTGTTTTCCTTCTGATGTGGCTGTACAAGAGCTTCGGGTCAGACTTGACTTTCGATGCTATGTCATTTTCATATTATCGCTGAGCCTCCCTTCTTATCTGTGCATATTCGTTTCTGGCTCTTCTGCTAATCTCTTCATTTTCCTGAGTTCTCTGTCTTCTGTACCTCTTCCATTCTCTAGCACACCTAGTTTTTGCCTCCCTACACCTTTGGGTGAACCAAGGACTCGTTCTGTTCTTCCCATTATTTCTGTTTCCCTTGGGAACAAACCTCTCCTCTGCCTCCTTGCATTTTGTTGTCACATAGTCAACCATTTCTTGTACTGGTTTTCCTGTCAGTTCCCTCTCACACTGAATATCTTGCAAGAAGTTCCTCATGCCTGAGTAGTTCCCCCTTTTGCTACTCTCTCCACTTGAAGCTCAACTATGTAATCAAAGCACAGAACCACCTGATCACTAGCTCCTAAGGGCCTTTCATACATGATATCCTCGATGTCCGAACTACTCAAGGTGAATACAAGGTCAAGTCATGCTGGATCATCCTCACCTCTCTCTCTGGTAGTGTCTCTAACATGTTGATGCATGAGGTTTTCCAGTACCACATCCATCATTGTGAAGGCTTACAAAGCCCTGTAACAACTTCAGTCAGTATTACCAAGGCTGGCTCCTCTCAGGAAAATTAATGAATAGAAAAAGAAATAATAACAGACAATGATATACACTTTATTTAGAAACGGAAAATGTAAAACAATAAAACATGAATGGGTATCCTAATTGAAAGAAAAATGAAAACCGAAATGAAAAAAATTACATTTGAACTCAACGCTAATGTAGGTATATCGTGGTTATGGGGTTTCAGGTGTTGGTGACACTGAGTGTTGTTGAAATCGTAGCCGTTGCTGATGTGGGGGGGGGGGTGAGTAGCAAGTGTTGGTGACCACCACCGGCTCGTTCTTCACAGAGTGTAGTCGTGAATAACTTCTTCAGATGAGAGGAAAACAGGTTCGTTTACAACTGCTATCATGAGGGGTTAGGTCCTGTGTTGGCTTACATAACAGGTAAGTAGATTAAACATGGGACGTCTCAGAACGTTAGTCCGTCGCCTTCTATTCTTCTCGTTGGTTGGCAGGTGACCCTCTCTGTCATTCCAAGCTGTAATGAGAGAGAGATTACCCACTGCTTAAGAAATCACTCTCCATGATAAGTACAATACCTGAAAGATGTGGTGATTATTAAAACATTTAACAGATAAAGAATGAAAGGACTAAGTTAATTATTGGTCAAAAAGTGAAGCTTTCAACCAACAAGTCACTAAAATATGATCAGGCGTTGTACTTACAGTAGTGTTTGGAGCTGTGAGTCGAGTGATTTACTGTTTGACCGGAGAACCACACGTCATCTTTCGGGGGGGGGGGGGTAAGAGGGAGGGGAAGGGATAGCGGGAGCTAGACTGACCCTACCTTAACAAGCAGCCGGCAATCAAACTATCTCTTTCAGGGAGGGGGAAAAGGGGGGGGGGAATAGTGGGAGCTGGACTTACCCTACCTTAACAAGTAGCCAGCAATGAAACTATTGTTACTATACACTCCCTCGCTACTCCTATCTATTGAACTTTTCCCTCACACTCCCCCATACCAAGACTTATAGTCAAGGAGTATAAGAAGAATAGGCGAGGAGAAATTTCTAACATGTAGAAGTCGTGTAAAGCAACAAATCTTCTACTGTCATGACTTAACCAGTCAGAGAAATAATTGGATGAACCATTGATATACACAATATGGAACTTAAAGCCTGGAGTGCCAATGTCCACCTCAAGAGGCGACTGTTGGTTCCCTTAAAAGTTTCTAGGTATATCAAAGGTTTGTGGTCCGTTTCTAAAATGAATTCTTTTCCCAGTAGATAAAATTTAAGCTTGGAGATACACCACACAAGGGCCAAACATTCCTTTTCTATGGTGGAGTATCTCGTTTCTGCGGGAAGGAGTTTCCGGCTTAGGAAGCATACAGGGAAGGGAGTACCATCATGGTATTGTAGTAGCACCACACCTAAGCCAGTATTGGAGGCATCAGTTCTTAAACAAAATGTTTTATTAATATCTGGAAACTTAAGTATAGGGTCCTTTGAGAAAACATTTTTAATCTCATTAAATTTTTCCCGAGCTACGTCGGAAAGTTCAAGAGGTTCCTTCACAGACTTTTTAAGGAAGTTGGATAAGATGCCTGTAAGATCAGTAAGGTTCGGGATAAACCGTGCATAAAAATTTACAGAACCAAGAAAGCTACGCATGAGCTTCTTATTTTTGGGGAATTTAAATTCTAATAAAGCTTTGATCTTACTGGGGAGAGGCTGCAGAGAGTTATTAGAAAGACTGACTCGACTCGACTCGACTCAAGAAATCGTAATGACACGAGTTATTAGAGTTATTAGAAAGTATCAGTCCAAGATATCTAATCTTGTTATACCCAAGGAAGCATTTCTTCGGCTTGGCAGTGAGGCCATGTGAGCGTAACCTACGCAAAACTGATGTTAATGTTTGGATATGTTCGCCCCCACGTAGATGTCATTACGTAAATGTTATCAAAATAAACTGAAAAGTTTGGCATATTACACAAGACCTTTCTCATCAGTCTCACGTAGATAGCACTGGCAGTTACCAAACCGAAGGGCATAGTTCTATACTGCATACAGTCCTTGGTGGGTAGGAAAAAACGGTGTACAGCTTAGAAGAAGGATCTAACATTACTTGATGATATGCCTGCGCAATATCAATCTCTAAAAAGAAGGAAGCGTCATAAAATTTGTGTAGATCGCTATCTATTAAGGGCATAGGCTCAGCATCCCACCGAGTAATAGCATTAAGGCCTCTGAAGTCAATAGCAAGTCTATATGAATTATCCTCCTTCTTAACCATGACTACTGGTGGCAATATGCAGATACTGAAGGTTCAATGATCTTTAGTTTTAGTAATTTGTCTACCTCTCGGTCAAATGTATCCCTAAGGTGAACTGGAACTGGGTATAACTTCCGTTTGGTCGGATTGTCCGTCAATAAGTCAATCTTATGGACTACCGTGGAGGTAACACCTGGAATATCAGTAAAGACGTCTGAAAAGTTACTCACACATTGAAGTCGTTCATGTCTCTTATGGTCATCCAAAGATTCAGGTATTAATGTTGGTTGCGCCCGAGTCGGTCAAGAGTCACCAAGTCATGTAGTTCTTCATCATAGTCTAAGTTAGAGGTGTCAATTACGACACCCTTACATTCTTCAGTTGTCGTATCAAGTTCATGTGGAAAAACTAAGTTAAAGTTATTAAGGCAGTTAACCGAATTTCTTCGGTAATATTTCTTAAGGATGTTGATATGATAAAGCTTAGGTTTCCGCTTGACTTATATGAGGTAATCAACTTTCCCACAAATTTTTAATACTTTATATGGACCTTTCCATGCTACTAATAATTTATTTGACTTGATAGGCAAAAGTACAAGAACTTCATCCCCTACTTTAAAACTTTTCCTCTGACTTTTGGAATCAAATAGGTTTTGTATGGTCCATTGACAAGCTTAGGTTTTTCGAACTATGCAGAGGTCTCCTCAAGTTTGGATCTAAGGTCAAGAAGAAACTGGTAAGAAGACTGAACCTCAGCATTTACCTCCTCATTAGTCCATAAGTCATGAAGGATGGACAGTGGACCTCTGGCCTGTCTACCATAGAGAAGTTCAAAAGGTGAAAACCCCAAAGAGTCTCTGGGAACTTCCCTCATGGCAAACAAAGCACAGGGTAGGTAACGATGCCACTCCTTAGGTTTAAGGAGCACAGTTTCCTTAAAATGGACTTAAGAATCGAATGCTGGCGCTCAATCCTCCCATTACAGCTGGAATGATAGGGTGTGGTGAAGAGAGGCTTCACTCCCAGAAGTTGGTAGAGATGTTGCATTAAGTCAGATGTGAATTGTGTCCCACGGTCAGACAAAATTTCTTTAGGGATGCCCACTCTGGAGAAGATAGACAAAAGGGCTTCAGCCACCTCTGTAGTAGTTATGGTCTTTAAGGGTATGGCTTCAGGGAAACTCGAAGCATTATCAATTAATGTTAATAATATCTATGTCATCCAGATGAAAGTGGTGATAAAGGACCAACGATGTCAATAGCTACTCTTTAAAAGGGTTCCGTAAAGACTGGCATTTTGACCATAGATACTCGCCTGGTACCTCGGGAGGATGACAGTTGGCAAACTTTACACGATCTACAATAGGTAGTGACATCAGAGGATATTTTTGGCCAAAAAAAGGTTTCCCTAATTTTATTTAAGGTTTTACGATGCGAGAAATGTCCGGCCACTGGTAAGTCATGAGCCATTTTAAGAAACAGTCTCTCTGCATTGACTTGGAACAACTAAGATGGAATAGTCTATCTCATCTGAATTTAATTAGAATACTGACTTGTACAAGATACCTTTTATGTATTCAAATTTATATGAAAAGTTTTTCCTTTGGATAACTTGATTTTGTTTAGCGGCATTATAGCAATTCTGAAGAGAAGGGCAATTACGTTGTAAATTGGCAAAGGAGTCCTTCGATATATCTAAAGGCTTAAAGTCAGGGAAAATCAAAGGACGGACAGTAGGAGAAGCCTGGGCTTTGGTCTGAGCCCTAGTCAAGACATTTATGGTATCGGAGGTGATATCTTCACTTTCATCTAACAAGTGAACCGGTGATCCTACTACCTCGCTTTCGAGAGTAGCATCACTGGTTTTTAATCCCACATGAATCTCAAGAGACATTGTCTCATTTGAACTTTCGAGGGGCTTCTCTGACTCTACAGGGAGAGGATCTGAAACACTTATGTCCATTTTCGGTGATGAAAGGTCAACCTCAGAAGGAAGAATGGCACCTTTTACATTACCTATTAGTACGGAGCAAGAAGTGATGGGAGCAGGTACGGCTTCAGACCAACCTGAGAACCATTAGACCTAATGTAACAACGGATGGTAGGAAAAGTGTCCGTACAGCCCAAGTAGTCTGAAAGTATAGCAGAGGAATAAGTTTCTTTAAGGTTAGGGAACAGCTTATCAGAAAATGACTATACATGTGCATCCAGTGTCTCGTAAAATGGTAGATACATTAAGTCCATTAACTGTTCCTGAACAGAAGGGTGCTTGGTCATTACAGTCTTTAAAACATCTTCCAACTTTTTGGACTTCTTAGAAGGACAATCTGGACGTTTATGTCCCTTAACACCACACACAAATGACAAAACAGGAATAAAAGAAGTCATTTTATTTTCCACTAGAGGCTTTGATTTCTTAAGGTCTGATGAACCCTTGCCCTTAGGGTTCGATTCCTTTAGGTCTTTATAGGAATTGTGAGCCTCAGCATACAGGTCAGCAGCCTCCAGCAACTTCCTCAGCTTTAATCAGGTTACGTTCTCTAATGAATGTTCGTATCTGGTGAGGAAGAGCTGTCAGGAACTGGTCAGCAACCATGAAGTCTCGAAGAGATTCATAACTGTGATCAATTCCTGAACTCTCTATCCAAAATTCGAACAAATGAAAGAGTGTTACCTGTAACTGTTGAAAGTTCTGGCCAGGCTGTAAGGTGGCATACCTGAAATCTTTCCTGTAAGAATTAGTGGTTTTTTGATATGCTTTAAGGATTGCCTTCTTCAGTAGGTTATAATTACATATGATATCGTGCGACAAAGTTGCATAGATATTCAAAGCTGTACCAGAAAATAACATTCCTAACCTGTTAGCCCAGGTGTCAGCAGGCCATTCACAGAGGGTAGCGGTATTTTCAAACCTGATGATGCATGAAGTAATGTCTTCACCCTCTGTGAAGGGAGGTAAATTAGGTGTTGGAATATGTGCACTAGCTGCATGATGTTCAATTACTCCTTCCTCTAATTGTTGTTGTGTAAGAGTTAACTTTTTATTCTCTAATTCAAGGCGAGATTTTTCGAGCTCATGATACTTTTCTCTCTCTATTAACTCAAGTTCTCTAGCTTTTTCCTCACGTTCTCTAGCTTTTTCCTCACGTTCTCTAGCTTTTTCCTCACGTTCTCTAGCTCTTTCCTCAACTTCTCTATCCTTTGCTCTTTCCTCAAATTCTCTTAATTTGACTTGTTCGTCACGTACTTTAGCTTGTTCCTCACGTACTCTAGCTCTCTCCTCACGATCAAGTCTATCACGCTCCTTTTTGTCTTCTCTCTCTCTTTCTAACTGTCTATCTTGGTTTTCTCTTTCAATTCAATCTCTCTCCTTTTCATCCTCTCTTTCTCTTTCTGTCTTGATTCTCTGTCTCTATTCTTTCTCTCTCCTTAGTCTCTCCTCTTTCGATTCTCTCTCTCTCTCTCTTTCAAGTCTTTCCTGGATCTTAGCACAAATGAAAGATTCTAAATTTTTCCCTGTTATTCCTAACTTACTTCCAGCGTTCATCCAAAACTGGTATTCCTCCATACTTGCAAGAATAACTTAAACTATCAGGGGAAATGAAACGGGTATTAAAGAAAATGGAGGGTTTAATTCCTGCTCTGCTCAAACTGTAAATAAACCAGAGGGCTCGATCCCTGCTTCAATTAAACAATATGTATTAATGAAAATGAAGGGTTCTATGCTGGCTTCGAGCAAACAGTAAGTAGAATTGGGTCACTTGACCATCCAATCTTCTCACCAACAAATCAAGAGTGTCCTACAACAGTTCCCTTGATAAAATAAAGAGCTCAATGAAACAAATTGTCACTGGAAAATCTCGGGTCCCTAGAGTCTAATACTCCGAAGTGTTTCAAGCTCGAAAAGGTGGCAGAATTAAATATTATATCCTGCCTGACTTGACTTACAATAAATTGAGACTATAACAATCACCTAATCTTTTAAATACCTGTACCGTAGTCCTACCATAGAGAATGATTACTCATGGCTGGTGGTAACCGTCTGTGGTATGCGGCATTGAAGTTCCAATGGTAGATTCGAGATGGAATTGAATCTTGATTCAGTCTAGTCATATCCTGGCAAGGTTGCCACTTGTGAAGGCTTACTCAGCCCTGTAACAAATTCAGTCAGTATTACCAAGGCTGGCTCCTCCTCAGGAAAATTAATGAATAGAAAAGGAAATAATAACAGACAATGATAAACACTTTATTATTTAGGAATGGAAAATGTAAAACAATAAAACATGAATGGGTATCCTAATTGAAAGAAAAATGAAAAATGAAATGAAAAAAATTACATTTGAACTCAATGCTAATACAGGTATATCGTGGTAATGGGGTGTCAGGTGTTGGTGACACTGCGTGTTGTTGAAATCGTAGCCGTTGCTGATGGGGGGGTAGCAGGTGTTGGTGACCACCACCGGCTCGTTCTTCACAGAGTGTAGTCGTGAATAATTTCTTCAGATGACAGGAAAACAGGTTCATTACCACTGCTATGATGAGGGGTTAGGTCCTGTGTTGGCTTACATAACAGGTAAGTAGATTGAACATAGGACGTCTCAGGACGTTAGTCCGTCTCCTTCTATTCTTCTCGTTGGTTGGCAGGTGACCCTCTCTGTCATTCCAAGCTGTAATGAGAGACAGATTACCCACTGCTTAAGAAATCACTCACCATGATAAGTGCAATACCTAAAAGATGTGGTGATTATTAAAACATTTAACAGATAAAGAATGAAAGGACTAAGTTAATTATTGGTCAAAAGTGAAGCTTTCAACCAATAAGTCACTAAAATATGATCAGGCGTGTACTTACAGTAGTGTTGGGAGCTGCGAGTCAAGTGATTTACTGTTTGACCAGAGCCCCACGTCACCTTTCGGGGGGGGGGGAGAAGAGGGAGGGGAAGGGATAGCGGGAGCTAGACTGACCCTACCTTAACAAGCAGCCGGCAATCAAATTATCGCTTTGGTAGGGGGAAAAGGGGGGGGGGGAATAGGGGAGCTGGACTTACCCTACTTAACAAGTAGCCGTCAATGAAACTATTGTTACTATATACTCCCTCGCTACTCCTATCTATTGAACTTTTCCCTCACAATCATCTTGGCTTCTCCATGTTTCGGGACCCCCATGGGGCTTCAGGTTTTCCCAGTCAATCTCCTTGTGATTGAAATCACCCAAACTAGTAACTTTGCTCCCCAATGTGTGCTCTTCTGGCCACCTCGGCTAGTGTGTCGACCATTGCTCTGTTGCTCTCATCGTATTCTTCCCTTGGCCTCCTGCAGTTCTGTGGTGGGTTGTACATTACTGCAATTATCACCTTATGTCCTCAGACTGGATTGTTCCTACTAAGTAGTCTCTTTCGCCCATGCCATCCATTCCTTCCATTTTCTCAAAACCCCACTGGTTTTTAATGAGCAGTGCAACTCCTCTTACCCCTCCTCCCCTGTCTTTCCTGAGGATTTGATATCCGGGTGGAAAGATTGCATCTGTTATCCATTCTGTTGAGTTTTGTTTCTGTGAGTGCTATTATGTCTGGTGATGTCACCTGATTCTTTCATGCCACTCCTCACACTTATTTGTTATTCCATCTGCATTTGCATACCACATCTTCAACTTCTTTTCTAAGACTGTGGTCTGGGGGGTATATTGGGGTTGGGGAAGTGGGAGACCTGATAAGGAACTATTGGTGGTTGCTGTGGGGGTGGAGTTTGTAATGCAGTGGGTGGGGGCATTGGATATGGAATGTTTGGTTGCACTGGGGTTGACCTGGTTGGGAGGCTTCTATAGAAGTTGTGAGGGAGGCTGTATTTGATCTCCTTCCTTGGTCTGGGATCTCCTGTCTGTCTCCTCCATCCCCTCTCTTTCCTCCTTTCGCCTTTGTACCATCTCTCTCAATTTCTGCCTTTCTTCTTGTGTTCTGTCGCAGTCGAGATACACCTTCCTGTATGCTGGCATGTCCCTTAATCTTGCTTTCTCCTGCAGGATCCTGTTCCGAGTCGATTCTGCCTTGAAAGTCACTTTCACTGGCCTAGTTCTTCTTCTTGCAAACGCCCCTATTCTCCGAAAAATTTCCAGCTGGGTCATCTTCTCCTATTGCTTTTAAGATGCTTTCAATTGCTTTTTTTCCCCTTGTTTTCTTGCTTCATATGTTTCCCCTTCAACTTCCTGGAGCTCATACACAAAGACTGACCTCTCCCTTTCATTCTCCCACTGCGTATCCTTGTGTATCCACTCATTCAATTTAATTTCCTTCATTGCAGCTTTCCTTTCATCAGTTTCACTATCTATTATACTTGGTCTCAGTGGCCTGTCATTTTCCCCTCTCGGATTTCCCTCGGCTCTGCTGTGGTCTGTTAGGGCCTCGACATGTAGCTTAGCTCTTTCATTTACTACAGTCCCCTCTGATAGAGCTTCTACATGCAGTTTTGCTCCTTTCCCTACAGTCCCCTTTGTGAAGCCTTACTCAGCTCTGTAATAACTTCAGACAGTATTACCAAAGCTGGATCCTCCTCAGGAAAATTAATGAATAGAAAACGAAATAATAATTAACAAAGATAAATACTTTATTATTTATTAAAGCAAACATAAAACAATAAAACATGACAGGTATATCCTATTTGAAAGAAAAATGAAAAATGAAATGAATAAAATAACATTTGAACTAAATGCTAATATATATATTGGGGTGTCTGGTGTTGGTGACACTTCGTGTTGTTAAAATCTTAGCCATTGCTGATGTGGAGGGGATGGGTCGCAGGTGTTGGTGACCAGCACCGGCTAGTTCTTCACAGAGTATCGCCGTGAGTATTCTATCCCGATGACAGGAAAGCAGGTTCTTTACCGCTGCAATGATGTGGGGTTACGTCCTGCAATTTCATACAGGTGCACAGGTAATTAAGTCCATATGGGATGTCCAGGACGTTAGTCCATCTCCATCATTTTTTTTCGTTGATGACAGGTGACCCTCTCTGTCATCCAAGCTGAAAAGATAGACAGGTTACCCGCTGCTTAAATAATCACTCTCCTTGATAAGTACAATTCCTAAAAGACGTGGTGATTATTACAACAGTCAACTTAGAGCAAGGCTGAAAAGACTAAGTTTATTACTGGTCCAAAGTGAAGCTTTCAACCAATAAATCCACTAGAATACAAGGCAGGCATGTACTTACAGTAGTGTTGGGAGCTGTGAGTCGAGTGATTTACTGTTTGACCAGAGCCCCACACGTCACCTTTCTGGGGGGGGGAAGAGGGAGGGGAAGGGATAGTGGGAGCTAGACTGACCCTACGTTAACAAGCAGCCGTCAATACAAAACTATTGTTACTATATATTCCCTAGCTACTCCTATCTATTGAACTTTTCCCTTACACTCCCCCATACCAAGACTTATAGTCAAGGAGTATAAGAAGAATAGGCGAGGAAAATTCCTAACATGTGGAAGTCGCGTAAGGCAAGAAATCTTCTACTGACTGTCACGACTTAACCAGTCAGAGAAATAATTGGGATGAACCATTGATATACACAATATGGAATTTAAAAGCCTGGAGTGCCAATGTCCACCTCAAGAGGCGACTGTTGGTTCCCTTAAAGTTTCTGGGTATATCAAAGGTTTTGTGTCCGTTTTAAAAATAAATTCTTTTCCCGAAAAAAAAAATTTTAAAGTTTGGAGAACCCCACACAGGGCTAAACTTTCCTTTTCTATTGGAGTATCCGTTTTTGGGGGGAAGGGAGTTTCGGTTTAGGAAGCATACAAGGGAAAAGGAGTACCATCAGGGTATTGTAGTAACACAGCACCTAGACAGTTTGGGGCATCAGTTTCAAACAAAATGTTTTTTTAAATATCTGGAATCTTAAGTTAGGGTCTTTCAAAAAGATGCTTTTAATTCATTTAATTTTTTTCCCGGCTACTCGGAAAGTTAAAAGAGGTTCCTTCACAGACTTTTTAAGGAAGTCGGATAAAGTCTGTAAGATCAGAAAGGTTGGGAAAAACCGTGCAAAAAAATTTACAGAACCAAAAAGCTACGCATGAGCTTTTTGGGTTTTTGGAGAATTTAAATTCTAATAAAGCTTTGATCTTACGGGGAAGGCTCAAGAGTTATTAGAAAGTACAGCCCCAAGATACTAATCTTTTATACCCAAAAAAGCATTTCTTCGGTTTGGGCAGTGGGCCATGTGAGCGTAACCTACGCAAAAACTGATGTTAATGTTTGGATAGTTCCCCCCCATTGATTCTTTAAAAAATGTTTTTCAAAATAAACAAAACTTTTGGGGCAATTACCAAAGCTTTCTCATTCTACGTGGGTACCCACAGGCAGTTACCAAACTGAAGGGCTAGTTTATTTTGCTCGTCCTTGGTGTGTAGGAAAAGGGGTGTATGCTTAGAAAAGGATCAAACATTATTTGATGATTCCCTGCCAATTCAATCTCTGAAAAGAAGGAAACGTCATAAAATTGGTAGATCACTATCTATTAAGGGGGTGGCTCAGATCCCCCGAGTTATAGATTAAGGCTCTGAAGTCAACAGCAAGTCTTTTGAATTATCCTCCTTCTTAACCCTGACTACTAGTGAACAAAATGAAGTACGAAATTCAAAGTCTTTAGTTTTAATAAATTTTTTCCTCTGGTCAAATCATCCCTAAAGGGGAACTGGAACGGGTAAAATTTTCTTTGATGGATTGTCCGTATAAATCAATCTTTTGGCTACCGTGGGGGTAACACCTTTAATATCAGTAAAGACGTCTGAAAAGTTCTACACATTGAAGTGGTCATGTCTCTTTTGGTCATCCAAAAGATTCTTAATATTAATGTTGGTTGCGCCCCCGTTAAGAGTCACCCCAAATCAGTAGTTCTTCATCTAGTCTAAGTTAGAGGTGTCAAATTTCGCACACCTACATTCTTCAGTTGTGGTATCAAGTTCATGTGGAAAACTAAGTCAAAGTTATTAGGTAATTTAAACCCAATTTCTTCGGTAATATTTCTTTAAAGGTGTTTATTGATAAAGCTTTGGTTTCCAATTGACTTCTTGAGGTAGTAACTTTCCCCAAATTTTTTTAAAACTTTATATGGACCTTTCCTGGGTACAATAATTTGACTTGATAGGCAAAAGTACAAAACTTCATCCCCCACTTTAAAACTTCTCCCCTGACTTTTGGATCAAAATAGGTTTTGTATTGGTCCATTTACAGCTTTAAATTTTTTTGAAACTATGCGAGGTTCCCCCAAATTTGGATCTAAGGTCAAGGGGAAAATGATAAAAAAAAAACCCCAGCATTTTCCCTTTTCATTAGTCCATAATCATGAAGGGTGGGCAGTGGACTCTGGGGCCCGTCTACCCTAGAGAAGTTCAAAAGGTGAAAACCCCAAAAAGCCTGGGAACTTCCCTCATGGCAACAAGGCATAGGGTAGGTAACGATGCCACTCCTTAGGTTTAAGGGAGAAAAAGTTTCCTTAAAATTGACTTTAGAATCGAATGCTGGCGCTCAATCCTCCCATTACAGCTGGGATGATAGGGTTTGTGGTGAAGAGAGGCTTCACTCCCAAAAGTTGGTTAGAGATGTTGCATTAAGTCAGATGTGAATTGTGTCCCACGGTCAAAACAAATTTCTCTAGGGATGCCCACTCTGGTGAAGATGGACAAAAGGGCTTCAGCCACCTCTGTAGTAGTTATGGTTTTTAAGGGAACGGCTTCAGGGAAACTCAAAGGGCATAATCAACTAATGTTAATTTAAATCTATGTCCCCCAGAATGAAAGTGGAGATAGGGACCAACGATGTCAATAGCTACTCTTTCAAACGGTACCGTAAAGATAGGCATTTTTGACCATTTGGTACTCTCCTGGTACCTCGGGAGGATGACAGTTGGCAAACTTTACACGATCTTACAATAGGTAGTGACATTTGAGGACATATTTGGCCAAAAATAGGTTTCCCTAATTTTATTTAAGGTTTTACGATGCGAGAAATGTCCGGCCACTGGCAGGTCATGAGCCATTTTAAGAACAGTCTCTCTGCATTGACTTGGAAACAACTAAGATGGAAAATAGTCTATCTCATTGAATTTATTTTTGAATACTAATTTGTACAAGATACCTTTTATATATTCAAATTTATATGAAAAGTTTTTCCTTTGGATAATTGATTTTGTTTAGGGGGCATTATGCAATTCTGAAGAGAAGGGCAATTACGTTGTAAATTGACAACGGAGTCCTTCGATATATCTAAAGTCTTGAAGTCAGGGAAAATCAAAGGATGGACAGTAGGAGAAGCCTGGGCTTTGGTCTGAGCCCTAGTCAAGACATTTATGGTATCGAAGGTGATATCTTCACTTTCATTAACAAAGTGAACCGGTGATCCTACTACCTCGCTTTCGAGAGTAGCATCACGGGTTTTTTTAATCCCACTTTGAATATCGCGAGACATTGTCTCATCTGAACTTTCGAGGGGCTTCTCTGACTCTACAGGGAGAGGATCTGAAACACTTATGTCCATCTTTGGTGCTGAGAGGTCAACCTCAGAAGGAAGAATGGCACCTTTTACTTTTACCTATAGTACGGAGCAAAAAAGTGTTGGGGCTAGTACGGTTTTAGACCAAACCTGAGAACCATTAGACCTAATGTAACAACGGATGGTAGGAAAGTGTCCGTACGGCCCCCAAATATAGCAGAAAGTATAGCAGAGGAATAATTTCTTTAAGGTTAGGGAACAGCTTATCAGAAAATGACATACATGTGCATCCGTGTCTCGTAAAATGGTAGATACATTAAGTCCATTAAAATGTTCCTGAACAGAAGGGTGCTTGGTCATTACAGTCTTTAAAACAATTTCCCCAAATTTTTGGACCTTCTTAGAAGGACAATCTGGACGTTTATGTCCCTTAACACCACCAAATGACAAACAGGAATAAAAGAAGTCATTTTACTTTCCACTAGAGGCTTTGATTTCTTAAGGTCTGATGAACCCTTTTCCCTTAGGGTTCGATCCCTTTAGGTTTTTTATGGAATTGTGAGCCTCAGCATACAGGTCAGCAGCCTCAGCAACTTCCTCAGCTTTAATCAGGTTACGTTTTTCTAATGAATGTTCGTATCTGGTGAGGAAGAGCTGTCAGGAACTGATCAGCAAACCATGAAGTCTCGAAGAGATTCATAACTGTGATCAATTCCTGAACCCCCTCTATCCAAAGTCGAACAAACGAAAGAGTGTTACCTGTAACTGCTAAAGTTCTGGCCAAACTGTAAGGTGGCATCCCTGAATTTTTTCCTGTAAGAATTAGTGGTTTTTTTGATATGCTTTAAGGATTGCTTTCTTAGTAGGTTTTAAATTACATTGTTTTCGTGCGAAAAAAGTTGCTTTTAGATATTTAAAGCTGTCCAAAAAAAATAACTTTCCTAACTGGAGCCAGGTGTCGCAGGCATTCACAGAGGGTAGGGTTTTTTTCAAACTGAATGTAAAAGTTTGTTTTCCCCCCTCTGTGAAGGAGGAAAATTTAGGTGTTGGAATATGTGCCAGTGCACGTTGTTCCATTACTCCTCATCTTTTGCTGTTGTGAGAAGTTAACTTCTTATTTCTAATTAAAGGCGAGTTTGTTGGAGCTCGTGGCCCTTTTCTCTCCCCCTTAACTCATATTCTCTGTCCTTTGCTCTTTCCTAAAGTTCCCTTAATTTAACCTGTTCCTCCTTTCTTAGCTTGTTTCTCATATCTAGTCTTTCCTCACGATAAAGTCTAACACTCTTTTTTGGTCTTTTCGCTCTCTTTTCTAACTGTCTTTCTCGGTTTTTCTTCTCATTTCTCTCTTCCTTTTTTTTTCTCTTTCGTTCTATCTTTTCCCCTTTTTTCTTTTCTTTTTCCCTTTTAGCTGCTTTCTTCTCTCTCAATTCTCTCTCTTTCAAGTCTTTCTGGTTTAGCACTAATGAAAGATTCTAAATTTTTCCCCTGTTTTCTAACTACTTCCAGCATTCATCAAAATTGGGTTTATTTTCCATGCTTGCAAAAATAACTTAAACTATAAAGGGGAAAAATGAAAGGGTATTAAAAAAAACGGGGGTTTTAAATTTCCCTGCTCCGTTAAAACTGTAAATAAACCAGAGGGCCGATCCCTGCTTAAATTTTAAAAAATATGTATTTGAAAACGAAGGGTTCTATGCTGGCCGAGAAAAACAGCAAGTTTAAAAGGGGTCATTGGGCCTCAATTTTTTCACTAACAAAACAAGAGTGCCCTTGCAGTTCCCTTGATATAAAAAGGTTCAATGAAAAAAATTGTACTGGAAATCTCGGGTCCCTAGGTCTAATTTCCCCCAAAGTGTTTCAAAACTCACAAGAAAGGTGGCAGAATTAATATTATTCCCGCCCGCTTGACTTACTAAATTGGATATAACAATCACCAAATCTTTTTTAATTTCCTGTACCTGTAATACCTAGAGAATGTTTTCTCATGGCTGGTGGTAAATGTTGTGGGTTTCGGCATTGAAGTTCCAATGGTAGTTCGAGTGGGTTGAAACTTGATTCAGTCGGTGGATCCTGGCAAGGTCGCCACTTGTGAAGGTTACTCAGCTCTGTAAAAACTTAGACGATTACCAAAATGGTCCTCTAGGAAAAAATTTAAAGAATAGAAAACGAAATAATAATTAAAAAGATAAACACTTTTTATTTATTAAAGCAAACATAAAAAAATAAAAAAATGAAAGTATATCCCATCTGAAGGGGAAAAATGAAAAGAAAGAATAAAATAACATTTGAACTCAAAGCTAATATTTATATTGGGGTTGGGTTGGGGACATTCGTGTTGTTGAAATCTTACAGTTGCTGATGTGGGGGGGGGGGCGCAGGGGTTGGTGACCACCATGGTAGTTCTTTACAGAGTATCGCGTTTAGTATTCTACCCGATGACAGGAAAACAGGTTCTTTTCCGCGCAATGTGTGGGGTTACTCTGCAAATTTATACAGGTGCACAGGTAATTAAATCCAATATGGGGCGTCTCCAGGCGTTGTTTGTCTCCTCATTTTTTCTTGATTGACAGGGGACCCTCTCTGTCATCCAAACTGAAAAAGATAGACAGGTTACCCCCGCTTAAATAAACATCCCATGATAAGTCAATACTAAAAATTGGTGATTATTAAACAGTAACTTAGAGCCCGGTGAAAAGGGTAAGTTTTTATTGGTCCAAAAATGAAACTTTCACCCCAAAAAATCCACTAGAACAAAAGGGAGGCAAGTACTTTCGTAGTGTTGGGCTGTGAGTCGAGTGATTTTCTGTTTTACCGAGCCCCACACGTCACCTTTTCCGGGGGGGGGAAGAGGGAGGGGAAGGGGGTAGTGGGAGCTAGACTGACCTGTTAACAAGCGCGGCAAACAAAAAATTGTTTCTATATTTCCCTAGTACTCCTATCTATTGAACTTTTTCCCCCTTTCACCCCTTTTTTT